>OLKM01003228.1:22500-40823 GCA_900291075.1 Melanogrammus aeglefinus | reverse complement strand
AATAGTCACGTCTATCTTCCCTCTAGACGAATCATGCATTTCAATTTAGCTGAAAACGCATATAACATGGTCAAGTTAAAGGGGTTTGGGACGTCCGAGATTATTTGTTGAAATGTGAATATCCAGTCGAAACATGCTATTTTCGTATGCCTAGGTCGGCAATTGCCAAGGATCTGAAACCTATTTTCCTAACTTACATCCCAGGAATCATTATAATAAATCTGGATGTCACCAAAAGCTAAAGGTTTGATCACCAGAATTATCAATTATAACTCAGCGCGAGGACTAATATTGTCACAAGATTAAGGGGAATTGGAAAAAGGTGAGTGATCTATCGAATCATGTGGAATAAGTTTACCAGAGTGAATAAGATTCACATGCTCACCTTAAGCATAATACAGTTTAAGTACGAGCATCGTTTACAATATGGTAAGGTTCAACATGCTCTCATCAATGAGTGGAGGGTTCATGCATCTGAAGTGTAGAAGGAAGCGTCGAAGGTGAGATACCTAGCTGGACGTCTCCTCGACATTTTCATGTTAATTGTTACCTTGGACTGGAATCGTCAATTCTCAATCACGTTGGGTATGTGTAGAACCTAATGGTTCCATCAATTGACTATATTAGTCTTTGGTACAGTGCGAAAGGGTTAGGGCTTTGCTGCCTTGGAGGCAAATGTGCCTCATTTGTCTTTGCGGCTTCTTGTTGTCAGACTGAGGGGTTTGGAAGCTCCCCATCGAAGTAGAGGTTGACAAAGCCTGCTTTGTTGTGGCCATTAGAAAAACTTGGCATTTCACTTTCAGTATCTTGCCTAACTCCCTGCCGAGCTTATCCTGACATATTTTTCGAATGGTCCTCTCACATTGCCATGGTCTCACACATCTCTTAGGGCTTAGTAAGTTACCCAACAGTGCGGCGTTTTAGTCTTGAGAATTCGCTCATTAATTCTGAAATCATACTCTATTAAAGTCTTCCTGTTCAGGTTGACTCTGCCTCTCTACTGTGGATTTTAACGGCTTTTGCAATGTCTCCATCAACTTTAAAGACGTCTGTGATTTTGTTTACTGTGTATGAGTCCTCAATACCAGTTACATAGATGCAATTTGGACCTCTAAGATTATTTCTCTTACAAAGTTCCATTTTTTCTCTTTCAGATGTATTTAGTTTTTTCGATGCTACAGTTTTGAATAATTTTATCAGTCTTGGGTGACTCTAAGCATATCCAACTAGTAGATTAAAGTAGTATTACAACGGTCTGCGAAAAGTTCAATGACTATCGCTACGGCTCAGAGTTTATGGTTCTTACTGACCAATAACCCCGCTCACTTACGTTCTTCATTCTCTGCCAAATTGGATGCTGGCAAGGACACCGCTGGTTAGCGGCTTTGTCAACTTACAACTTCAGCATAGAATATCGAGCAGGCCTTGCAAACGCAGAGGCCGACGGTTTGTTCAGACGACCTCATGGTCGACCACAAGAGGATGATGCTTTTATTAGAGAACGAGAAAGAATCAAAGGTTTCAAACAACGCATCTTGAATGAGGAAGCTGAAGTGGTTTCCAACGAAACCACTTCAGATCTCTGCTCTCTGTCAGCGTCACTTTATACGTTCAAGTCTGGATGAGTCTGAGTTTCCCTGTCTGGCTGAATCCTTGGCCCTGATCTTTCAGGTTATACCAGAGTTGATTTTCGCCCAATCTCTACTGGGACGAGACACCATACCTGGCAGGAAAAAGGAAGACTGGACAGCTGATTTCAGAGGGCAGATCTCAGACGATTCTTTCAGGCATTCTATATTTCTTGGAGGCAGCACTGCCAAACTTCAAACAGTCGAGCTGTGAGCCGCCTGAGGTCAGACTTCTTCTTAGAGAGTGGAACAAGCTTCTATTCAAAGATGGGGAGCTATATAGGAAATGCCTTGACAATGGTCAGGAAATCCACCAGCTTGTCCTTCCCCAGCAGTTTAGCGGCCGTGCTTTAAGGGCATACATGAAGAAGTTGGCCATCTAGGTGATGAATGTGCCCTGGCCTAAAATGGCAAAGTCCATTGAAGAGAAATATCAAACATGTGAAAGGTGCTTCATGAGGAAAGCAACCCTACAAAAAACAGCACCTATGCAGAACCACCTATCCGCTAGAACTGGTGTGCATGGACTTCTTGTCGATAGAGCCTGACAGTCGTGATACAAGAAATGTACTGGTCATTACAGATCACTTCACGAAATTCGCAATAGCGATACCAACCAGACACCAAAAGGTAAAGACTACTGCAAAGGCACTGTGGGAAAACCTTATAGCCCCTTATGGATTCCTCAGCCGCCTCCACAGCGATCAAGGGAGAGACTTTGAATCCCACACCATAAAGGAATTATGTTTTCTCATTGGAGCGGAAAAGGTGCGCACAACACCTTATCACCCTCAAGGGAACCCTGTTGAACGATTCAATCACACACTCTTGAGTATGCCTGGAACCCTTGAGGAGAAAGGTAAACATCATTGGGGAAATTAGGTAAAGCCACTTGTACATGTGTACAATTGCACACGAAATGACACTACTGGTTACTCACCGTACAAACTAATGTTCGGAAGCCCTACATTGCCAGTCGACTTTATACTGGGAACCAGCCCTGCTGCAGGATCTTGTTCTGCTCACTCAGAGTATGAAAACCAACTGCGCCAGCATCTGCAGGAAAGCTACGCATTGGCTGCTGACAATAGCCGCAAGAGAGGAGAGCAAAACAAAGCCAGATTTGATGCCAAAATCAGGGCAGCTGAACTAGTCGCAGGAGACGTGAAATGTCAACATTCGCGGAAAGCATCAACTGGCAGACAGATGAGAGCTCACAATCCATGTTGTGGTGAAGAGGATCAATGAAGCACCAGTCTATGTATTTAAGCCTGAGCGAGGCAGGGGTCCACACCGAACACTACATAGAGATCTTCTTCTTCCCTGTGGTTTTCTACCCGTGGATGCAGCTCCGGAAAAGGAAAGGGACACAAAAGATTCCACAAGGAGAAAACTGAGAAGCAGGAAGGGTTCAGACCCAGAAATAGATCAGAATGATCATGAGGATGACATTAGTGAGGAGGAAGAGGAAAGCTTTTGTTTCGAGAGAGTCGTAGGAGTGACAACAGGAGTGATCACTCCAGAGAACTCTGTTACTCCTGCTGCCCTCTCCACCGTCTACTCATTCTCGCACACCCCTAGACCATCCGGGCGAGGAGGAGAGACCGGACTCCTCATCTCGCCCATGTGGTCCTACCAGGTCCTTCCGCTAGAACACTTGGGCAGATCTGCATTTGAACTCCACGCTGTCACTGTCACCATTCCTATCAAGCTCTCCATTGTGGTGATCTACCATCCGCCAGGTCCCCTCCGTGACTTCTATGATGAGATGGACGCCCTCCTCAGCTGCTTTTCTGAGGATGGCACAACACTCGTTATCCTCGGCGACTTCAACATCCTGCCAGAGAAGTTGCACTCACCTGAACTAAACCAACTTTTTTCGCCACCTTTGACTTAACACTAAACTAACCCCTTCTCCTCCCACACACATCTTGCCCTAATATTCACTAGGTCCTGCGGCACCTCTGCTCTCTCCGTTACCCCGCTCCCCGTGTCTGACCATCACTTTGTTGATTTTTCTCTCCCCTTGAAATCCTCTCCCCCCATCCTCTCTAGTCCCCGCATTGTCACTCGCCGTAACCTCAAATCCCTCTCTCCCTCTACCTTCGCCTCTACTGTTCTGTCTTCACTACCTTCTATCGAACGATTCTCTAAACTATCTTACAGATTGAATCTTCAGACACCGCACCTCTCTGATCTCTGCCTTCATCCTCCCTTCCTCCCTCCTCCTTCCGGAGTTCCCTCTGTCTCCTTCCTCCACTGCCAGACCCCAAGCGCGATCCTCACCCCCCCTCCTTGGCTGTCCGATCCTCTGCAGACTTGTAGAACAAAGTTGGGGGCAGCTGAGAGGAAATGGAAGAGATCCGACTGTTCTAATGATCTATCCCACTATCTTTTCCTTCTTTCTGATTTTACCTCTAGTGTGTCCACAACCAAATCTGCCTTCTACCGGACCAAAATCAACTCCTCTTTCCCTGTTTTCGACCCTCCTCAACCCTCCCTCACCCCCACCTCCTTCCTGCCTCACTGCTGCTGACTTTGTTACCTACTTTACCCAGAGTGAAGATGAAGGACATCAGCTCCCCTTTCATCCCTGCCTCCATCCTCCCTCCACCAATCCCCTCCTCCTCCGTCTTTACCCAATTTAGCCCTCTCACCTCTGACGAGGTCAACGGAATAATAACATCTAACCATGCCATCACCTGCCCCCTTGATGTTATCCCCTCCTCTCTTCTCCAGGATATCTCAAGCGACATCCTGCCATTTCTCAATTCACTTATCAACTCCTCCCTCACTTCAGGCATTGTTCCAGCATCCTTCAAGACTGCTAGAATAAAGCCTCTCCTCAAAAAACCAACTCTTAATACTGCCGACATCCAGAACTACAGACCGGTATCTCTTCTTTCCTTCTTCTCTAAAACACTGGAACATGCCATTGTTAACCAACCGTCCTCCTATCTCTCATCTAACAACCTGCTTGACCCCTCACCAGTCAGGCTTTCAAGAAGGCACACCTCTACTGAGACGGCTCTCCTCGCGGTGACTGAGTCCCTCCGTGCTGCCAGAGCCTCGTCCCTCTCATCAGTTCTCATTCTCCTCGACCTGTCCGCGCAGCATTTGACACGGTGAACCACCAGATCCTCCTTGCACTCTTGCTGAACTTGGCATCGCTGAATCTGCTCTTTCCTGGTTCACATCCTACCTGATGAACCACCTATCAAGTGACATGGAATGGCTCCTTGTCCAAACCTTGCACGCTTGAAACTGGGGTCCCCCAAGGCTCTGTACTGGGGCCTCTTCTGTTCTCCTTCTATACCAGATCTCTGGGCTCTGTAATTGCGTCACATGGCTTTTCTTATCACTGCTATGCTGACGACACTCAGCTATTCCTCTCTTTCCCCTCATCGGATAAAGCCCTGATTGCAACACGCATATCGGAATGTCTGGCGGACGTCAGCACCTGGAAAACTGCCCATCACCTGAGGCTTAACCTGAAAAAAAACGGGGCTCCTCCTAATCCCAGGGAAAGATTGCCCACACATGGACTTACTGGTCACCGTTGAGAACATCACTGTATCTCCTTCTCCAACTGCCAGAAACCTCGGTGTGGTATTGGACAATCAGTTATGCTGCACCGCAAACATCACTGCGGTGGCCCGATCCTGCAGATTTGCACTTTACAACATCCGCAGAATCCGGCCCTTCCTAACAAGAGAAGCAGCTCAGCTTCTAGTCCAATCACTGGTCATCTCCCGCCTCAACTACTGCAACTCACTCCTGGCTGGACTTCCTGCCCCTGCGATTAAACCTTTGCAGCGCATCCAGAATGTGGCAGCGTGCCTCGTGTTCAACCTACCGAAGTTCTCCCATGTGACCCCCCTCTTCCGGGACCTCCATTGGAACCTGTAGTAGCTCGCATCAAATTTAAGACGATGGTACTAGCATACAAGGCAGTCGATGGAACTGCCCCTGCCTACCTCCAAGCATTGCTAAAGCCACACACCCCAGCTCGATCCCTCCGCTCAACTAACTCAGCTGGACGTCTGGTACCGCCAGCCATCGCTAAGAGCTAGCAAAGGTCGTTCAGCAAAGTCACAACTCTTCTCGGTTCTGGGACCTCAGTGGTGGAACGAGTTCTTTGCCGTTCTCAGGACCGCAGAGTCGCTCACTATCTTCTGAAAAAGACTCAAGACTCACCTGTTCAGAGTCCACCTCGACTCTGCATAGCCACCCTCCCCCCTCTGGCCAACATTGTACACTGTATTGTATTGTGTTGTATTGAAATGTATTATAGTACTTAACTGTGTAGCAGCTGCAGTAGCTGCTATCATTGCTGTAAAACAGGGAATTGGTTAGCCTAGTGATTGTTGTACTTGCACTTCCTTTCTGTACCGATAGCGATATATTGTTGCACTTCTTATGACAAATCTACTTATTGTAAGTCGCTTTGGATAAAAGCGTCTGCTAAATGCCCTAAATGGAAATGGAAATGTAACAACAAAACCTCCCATCATGCAACTTGCAGGAGATGGACAATTTAGACAGCCTCCAGCTGATCTCAACTCTCAGGCCAATGAATTCACTCCTCAAGTCCCCCAATGTGCATGAGTCAGGGTCATTGAAATAGAGAATCATGCAGATAACTATCCTGCAACGTCCCCTGACCATGATATCATAGACATCCCTGAGCCTGACATGCAAAACCCTCATTCACAACCTGATGAGCAGACCCCAGAGCCTACAGAGCAGGCACAGGATAAACCTGAATCAGAGAAGAGTCGTGATATTCAGTCAACACATGCAGCATTGTCTGAAAGTGAACCTGATAGAGATAGACAGAGATAGACATCCACCAGAGATAGACATCCGTCCCACAAATTTACTTATGAAGAGCTAGGGAAACCACTTATTGTTGCTCTTAGTTCCCTTTTTGAAAAACTACATCTAAAAAACTACATCTATTTCTGATTCATCTGCAGAGCCTTGTTTTACACAGCTACTGAATTCAAGATAGTACAGTATTATTATAGTTGTAACCCACGTTATCTGACCTAAACAAATAAAAGGTTAAACACAATAATAAATGTATTGTGGGAATCTAATATAGAATGTTGTATTAAGTTAACTACAATTGAAAAACTCAACATGGCTATAATATAAAAACCTCTGTATTGTTATATTGTACCTTTGTGATAATATATATTTGGTGTGTAATGCCCCTTTAGCGAGTGCAACCGTAGACAACCAATCAGAATGGTGTAGCGTCACTTGCGAGTGACTGAGCGAGCGAGCAAAAGAAAAAAAAACGTAACGTGGCAGTTTGCTGCGGTTAAGTCTAGCGACACAGACAGAAAAACAGAGTAATAGAGGAGAAAACAAGAGTTAAAAGAGGATAAAGAAAAGCGAAAACAAAGCAAGGTTTTAAAGAGCATTAAGCCTCACTTTTCACTTTCTTTTTGGATTATTTTGGATTTCTTTTTTTTTATCTTTCTTTTGGAGGATTCTGTGTTACTTTTTTCTATGCCACGGGACTCTGTGTTGATATTCATTTGAGGACTCGGACAGTTTTTTATGAGGAGGAGATCGTTTGGTGGAACAGAACCGAGGAAAACAAGATGGTGAGCTACCCGTAGAAGATGTCATCGCGAGTTGTAGTACTTCATGCTGCAGGACCACACTCCTGTTTTCTTGGATAACTGAGGAGTGTTGTAAAACCAATGAACTTTCCAAAAGTGGCTGCTACATGCAGTGGAGCTTCAACTGAAGTGAAGGATTTAACAATTGAAGGATTTATTAGATACTATGTTCGAAATTGAAGTGTATTAATCCCAGATAATGCTAGTTTTCTTTTTTTGTTTCTCTACTTGCACTAAATTGTATTTTATTTTATTTGCATTTCTTTTGTTTATTGGCTATTTGGTGTTTAAAATAAATAGAAAATAGTACTAAAATCTCAAATTTGCACCACTCAGATACAATTAAAGTTAAATTGAGCAAACTAAAAAGACAATAATAATTCAAATAGCAACTTAAAAGTGCAAAGTTGGAAATATTTTATTGACCTAAATAGGTGTAAATCAACCCAAAGTGAAACAAAAGAGGGAAAATACTTTTCTTTTTTTACGTATTTGATTTATTCTATGTTTCATGGCTTATATGCAGAATGATGTATGGATTCACCATTGTTTTTGCTACATCAATGAACCACAGTTCAAACTCACCTCTCAGTCTTGGTGTGTCATTACTAACTTACAGTCACACACTGCTCCCTTATCCCTAGAACCTAGAATCTAGCCCTAGTTACTTGTAATGATTTACAGTTGCTACATATTGTATAGTTTTTTGGATTGTGCATGTACTACACGCTTTGTGTAGTTATTTTGGTGTTCTGTAATCCTATGTGGGATGGGCCACTTATGTGGCATGACACGGAAATCAAAAACTTCATTCAAATATCATTCATTCATAACTAGTATTTTCCACTATTCTGCATGTGTAACTTGCTTGGATGTATGTCTGCATGAAATATACTATATTTTATAGAATATTGTTTTATCTTTTTTGTTCTATAAACATTCTTTAAGTTCGAGTCATGTAGATGGATGCGCATACACACATTACACACACACATACACACACAATTTAATGGTACTCTTAATCCTTTTAACCTTGTTGTACAGTTTCAAATTCCAGTGGAAATCTTACCATACCGATAGACAAAGAGTATATTTTAGTTTTGAGTCTCTATAGTCAACAATTTATATTCATATTTCTAGAAAATACTCTAGCGTAATTGACCCTTCGCTAAGCCCCGCCCCCTTAGTTACTGTTGCTATGTCTGTCAAGCTTTCGCTCCTAGCAAAATAAATATGGCTTTTTCAATGATACCATCAACACAATTTCCAAAGGAAATCACCGCACATTTTGGAAGAACGGTTGTGATATATCAGAGAGAAGCCGACAGAAGGGTCTGCAGTATGCGTTTGAGGGATATATCCACAATATCGTCTGCTGGCGGACGATACACCGGTTGTATTTGTTTACAGCGCGCCAGGATGGTTCCCATATAGTGGGATTGATTTATACCCTGGAGCTCATAAACAGACAGCAAGAAAGCCCAACGAAGTCCTGCACAAGTGTGCCACAACAATGGCATAAACCGAGGAGTAATAAAATAAAAGCTGTGCCCATATCATCCGTAGTGGTCGCAAAAGCCAGACGTGACCGCAAACGGAGACCTATTGATTGCCACTACACAGGGAGCAGGTAAATTTACGTATTAAGGATATTATTTAGGTTTGATTGGTTGTGAGTCTCACTTTTTTGTTACTATAATAATACAGATGATGGCGCTCTTATAACATACGTTTCTTTTATTAATCTTTCCGTGATTCAGCTGTTGATGTGGTCTTCCACACTGCTTTATCCACGTGTTGCATCTCTCTTCTTGGGTCTTGGGCTTGGGGAAGGGGAAAAATTGGACACCACCTTCGACACTTTGAGAGTATCCGGTGTCGGATTTACAGGTCCCGTATGCGCACCGCTTCGGCATATTAGCATCTGCTGAAAGCTTGACAGACCTCTCGGTTGCTACACACGGTTGCTAACGTAGGATTGGTCAGTGGCTGTTTAGGGGAGGGGCTTAGTGAAGGGTCAATTGTTAATTATTGCTATATAAATGGTGAACATGACACGTTTACAATGCGATGCTGCCTACTAGAGGCTAACCTCCGCCACTGCATATTTTGTAAAAATTTACGACGTTCCTTTGCCTTTGCATTTTTTCTACCTGAATACAAAGCGAAGCTAATGTATTGAACATCTGATAGGTTGCATTCTCACTTATTCACACCTAATATATTTGCAGTTAAAATATATATTGATGAATATATGAATATATTTTGAGAAAACAAGCACTGGCGACTCGTAGGCTTACACTTTCTCAGCTCGATATATTCTAGTCCAGATGAATTTTCAAAGTAAAATGAAAAAGTTTGAAACATAAGAACTGATAAATATTGCTTTTAAGTAGGGCACAATATAAAACCTTACATTAATAATTGTTATGAATGTTAAAGAAAAGAGACAGTCTTGTGGATAATGTACCTTACCTAAAATAGAATAGAAATATCCTCATTATTTGTGACTCAAATGGTTCAAGTGCTGACACCTCTGCAGATCAAGTCAAGGCCGTTTCATGGGAACGAATGAGATGGGGGAAACACTTGAGCTGTTTTTGCTTCTCTGCCGTCTCTATCTTCCCCCCTATGGCTCAGATTGCCCTGATAACACAAACCGACAACTAGATTTAGGAGCAAGGGTCCACCAGCAAAGAATGAAACAGATTGCTTCTCATTGACAGTACAACAGAGACATCAAGGTTTAACCTTCAGTTCAGTCATTTATCAGGCACTATTCATTAAAGTGACTTAGTCTGACTCTTTTTCTCTGAGTCATATTAATAAGTGGTAGGGCTTCTTGCAGTGGTGTTTGGATCTGAACCTTTGGGACTCCAACACGCTGCCCTCCTCACTCTCTTACCAAAGCTTCTACAACGGTAGACTTCAATTTAGTGTTTGTTCCCGACGATTCATCTCATTACTGAAAACAAATTAAAATGACACAAGAAAATATTTCACCAACTCAGTCGTAGTTATTGGGAGAATTTCATGATTGATATCCTCATTTCTTTCTATTAATAATTATTGATTTTAGGGATTATGAGATTATTATCGGATCTTTGAAGATGTCCAGTCACCCAGTACTGTTTAACGTTTTCATCCTAATAAGGTATTCTGTCCTGGATAACACGTGAGCTGTGGTATTGACAGATAGCTAACAATTGAAGACTCGTAGGCTTGATTCCAGGTTGAGACTGTTTACTGAAATCTTCTGAGACTTTCTTATTTTGTAAAACTGCAACACAATGAAATATACAGAATGTTACAATTGAAATTAAATATATGCAACAACACTGGTCACACTTTCTTTTTCCTTTTCAGGCTACAGATCAGGTCAATCAGATCAACACAATATTAACTAATGCAAACACATCTTTTTTACAGCACAGTATCTTCCCACCAGGTAAATAACACCCATAAACACAGTAAATGGCAGTGGTTCACACAATAAACGTGAAATACAACATGAATGAGGCTTTGACAATGAACCGAGTTTCGCTATGCTCACTGAGCTACGAACTGTTTAGCGTTTAGCATACGATCCTGTAAGCTATTAGCAATCGTAAGCATTGTTTACCAACTAAAAGATAAAAAGGATTTTCAACTTCAATGCACCCTTTTAACAACCTTAAACTTTAACTTATAAATGAGCTACGATCAGCCGTACTTACTGATGGATCTACTCCAAGGTTCAGACAACAACACTGCGGTGTAGCACAGTCTGTGTGTGTTATGCAGGTCACTTCTCTAGTCAGATCTTTTTCGGTGTAAAACCCTGATACGCCACCAGGGGGCCAATAACATTACTCAAACACTGAAAGGAGTCAGAACATAAGGTATTGGCCCTTTTAGTTTGGTTGCAGTGAATATAAAGTTTGCTCAGCGGTTGCACAACTTCCACTTTTGCGATGTGTACATGTGTGTCTTATATAGGCTAGGTGGTGTGTTCCTGTGAACAGGCTCAAATCCCCTGGACTCCACTGAGACAACACTGAGGTCGAGATGCTCAACATGGGGGCTGTGCTGCTGTTACTTATTGGTGTTACTGATGGTGAGACTTTGATGGAATTATAACTGTATTAAATCTTTATGTATTTTATCTCATTTATTCAGCTAGAGTTTTTAAGATATTGGTTTAAACATAAGTAAGTCCTTTACAACTATTTGTATGGTTAAACTAATTTATCTTTTATTGTACGTTAATTCTTGATAAATTGAGTCCATTTGTTGTTGAATATCATTAATCATTACTCTGCCTTTTGTTTGTGAATTCCCCACAATGAGAATTCCCCTTTGTTATTGCAAAACACAAAAGTATTACCACATGTAATCGAGTGTATTCAGGGTAGGGTACGGTAGGCTACTTTCATGACAATCATATGGAAATTATGGAAATCAAATCCAAAATGTAATGAAATATTAAATGTTTCAACCTTCAACATATATGAGTATATGTTCCTCTGCAATGACACCCATTGTATTCAAAATGTCCATCCCTCTTATAGTAATGGTAATAAGAGAGTTATTACAGTAATAGTGAGAGGTGGTCTGTGAATCTCAGTGAGATACATCTCCTGTATTGTTTTTTGTCCTCTGTAAACCTCCAGGTGTGAAGACCTTCTGCAACACCACACAGCCAAACATCGTGGCCCAGTGCTTTGGCTCTCTGGGAGGAACCGTGGAGGTCCTGCTGCCTACTCAGACCTCACAAAATTATACATACAAACTGAAGAAAAACAGTGCCGTGATTTTTGCCCAAAAGCGACACAACAAACATTCGATATTCATTCAATGCCGATACTGGAATATTTACTATAAAGGACATCAACAGGACAGACAATGGTACATACTCAATAGAAGTACATAATCTGAATGGAAACGCAATTAGCATTTACAGAATGTAATTTAACCATTCAAGGTGAGTAACTATATCTTATTTCAGTAGTAGTTATTTAACCAGGGTTACAGATGAGAGGGAAACAGCCAGGTTTAGCTGCTGCTTCCCTCTCATCATCATTAAGGATTCATCAAGGTCATAAAGGATCATTTAACCTCTGACTTCATAGCTCTTATAGAAACCCTTTAAGCACTCAGGCTCCATGTTAATATTATTGCTAATGTCACATATTTCTATGAGGGAATAACAGAAGGTTTCTGTTCAGTCAAACTGTGAGACTCACCTCCTCAGTCGGTTTCCCTTAGCCCCGGTCTCCCCTCTCATCCTGTCCCGGGAGTGTCTGTTCCGGGGACAGCAGAGGGTATCCTGCTCTGCCGGGGGGGACGGACTCCTCTACAACTTGAGTCTAGACGGACTCCCGCTGAACGACACGTGTTGCCTCTCCGGACCCAGTAACGCTAGTGACGTCACTCTGGAGCTGGGCCAGTCGGGACTGGTCACGTGCTCGGTCCACAACAATGTGAGCCACGCCGCGGCAAACATCACCGTGTCTGTGTGTGACGGTGAGTGACAACACAATGAGGGAAATTAATGAATGGATCTTGGATTTGGTAGCTGTTGATTCATCACATGACTGGTCACCATTGTCTCTCATAGGGTTCATTTATGTGAACTGCACATCTAATGGGACACATATATCACAGTGGGTGCACAGAGACAACAATACCTTATGCCCTGAGGCAGCAGTCACTGTGGGTCCAACAGACTATGTCAATACAACGGGTAAGGAGATTAAATGGACACAAACCATTCTGTAAATCAGACGTGAAAATGGTGATGTTTGTCTGTTAACTATAAAATATATAAAATAATACTCATCATGTATAGAGATATCTGCATATGGATATAAAAATATTTTTATATATACAGGGCTGATAAATCATTTAAGGGAAACATAGTATGTATGTATGTATGTATGTATGTATGTATGTATGTATGTATGTATGTATGTATGTATGTATGTATGTATGTATGTATGTATGTATGTATGTATGTACAGTATATACAGTATGTATGCATGTATGTATGCATGTATGCATGTATGTATGTATGTATGTATGTATGTATGTATGTATGTATGTATGTATGTATGTGTGTGTGTGTATGTATGTATGTATGTATGTATGTATGTGTGTATGTATGTATGTATGTATGTATGTACAGTATGTATGTATGTATGTATGTATGTATGTATGTATGTATGTATGTATGTATGTATGTGTATGTATGTATGTATGTATGTATGTATGTATGTATGTATGTGTGTGTTGTATGTATGTGTGTATGTATGTATGTATGTATGTATGTAATGTATATAGTATGTATGTATGTATGTATGTATGTATGTATGTATGTATGTATGTAATGTATGTATGTATGTATGTATGTATGTATGTATGTATGTATGTATGTATGTATGTATGTATGTATGTATGTATGTATGTATGTATGTATGTATGTATGTATGTATGTATGTATGTATGTATGTATGTATGTATGTATGTATGTATGTATGTATGTATGTATGTATGTATGTATGTGTGTACGTATGTACGTTTGTACGTCTATGTATAAGTGGTTGCCAGCGAGTGAAAAAAACATTAAGAGCAATGAATGCAAGGTGCTCAGACCCACAGTAGTTGATTCATCACGTGACCGATCACCATTGTCTCTCATAGGGTTAATATATGTGAACTGCACATCTAATGGGACACATATATCACAGTGGGTGCACAGAGAAAACAATACCTTATGCCCTGAGGCAGCAGGCACTATGGGATCCTTCAACTTCAATATGATGGGTAAGCAGACTAGCCCATAGATATAAAAATAAAAAGGCATATATACTGTATATATATACAAACATATATAAATAAATTGCTGCAATCAATAATTTCATGGAATTTAATAACCACTATAATTAATGAAACATTAATATAATGAAGATAATGATGCTATTGTCTGCCTACCCGTAAATATGAATAAATATATATATAATATGAATATATTCATATTATATATATATTCATATTCTACATGTATTTATTCATATTTATATATGAATATGTGTTAATATCATTGATCACTGTGCCATACTATTGTTTGTCACAGACCTCGTCTATGTAATAGCTGGTTCCCTGTCAGCCATGGCACTGCTCCTGATAGTAGCATCGGGACTCTACTGCACAAAAAAACACAAAACCTCAAAAGGTATGAATCCCTTTGCTGCGTCCTTAATAATGTACAGTATGATGTACAGTATAATGTATGGTATATAATGTACAATATAATGTAGAGTATAAAATGTACAGTATAATGTACAGTACATAATATACAGTATATAATGCACAGTATATAATGTACAGTATATATAATGCACAGTAAATAACGCACAGTATATAATGTACAGCATAATGTACGATATAAAGTACGGTATAAAGTACAGTGTAATGTACTGTATAATGTACAGTATAATGTACAGTATTATGTTCTGTATAATGTACAGTATAATTTACGGTACAATGTACGGTATAATGTACGATATAATGTACAGTATAATGTACGGTATAATGTATGGTATAATGTACGGTATAATGTACGGTATAATGTACAGTATAATGTACAGTATAATGTACGGTATAATGTACGGTATAATGTACAGTATAATTTACGGTATAATGTACGGTATAATGTACGGCATAATGTACGGTATAATGTACAGTATAATGTACGGTATAATGTACGTACAATGTACGGTATCATTTACGGTATAATGTACGGTATAATGTACAGTATAATGTACAGTATAATGTACAGTATAATTTACGGTATATTGTACAGTATAATGTACGGTATAATGTACGGTATAATGTACAGTATAATGTACGGTATAATGTACAGTAGGCTATAAAGTATGGTATAATGTACAGTATAATGTACGGTATAATGTACAGTATAATGTACAGTATAAAGTCGCACTAACGTTGCAGTCGAACACTGGAATGTAGCGGAACGCCGGCCGGTGTGTAGGAGGTCATTCTGGAAGGCGATACTTCAACACTGTGGGCCCTATTCAAACGGTCTGAAACACAAGTGAAAAGCGTCAAGCGCAAATAGCTTCGTGGGCGGTTCTACGGCGATGTCTCTAGTTTACCGGCGCGAAAAATGACTCTTGCGCCCGGCGCATGTCGAAAAAGGGTTGGTCTGAAGTAGCCTAATTACCCGTGGGTGAGGTTTGGGTGTAACGTGCAATAAACCAATGAGAGTGCCAGCTCCCATCCCCTTTAAGAGCCATGAGCGCATTTGAATCCGACGAGTTGATATTTTGACAGCGCGGCTGCAGTCTCCGATGAGACAGATGCACATGAATTTCAAACTGCAAATGGTTCGGTTTATGGAGAAATAATATGGCCTAATTCACACATGGAATAAGGTTTTCTTCCACAACTTCCGAAATACTGAGTCCTCAAATAAATTTTGGCAAAGAAAACGTAGGCTATGAGATAACATGATATGCAGTAACTGTGGTTCTATTTAATGATATACGCAATACATTATAAACATTGTTTCTTATCAGTATTGTATGCATTATCGTTATCGACTTGTGTTCCTAATATGCATGTGTCCCCCCGTTAATTACCATGGACTGTATTATGCCATACGTGTTTAGTTTGTGTGTGTTTAAACAGATGGACGCATACACACAAACAACATTATGCATGGACGCTTAAAATAGCATTTGAACAACCAGGTATTTTCTGGTTTTTGGCACAAGTGGTTTATAAAATGTCAAAATAGCACCAGGGAACGTTTGCGCCAGAACATGCCTCCTCCTTTCGCCGGGCCGCCCCTTGGAGCGCAAGATCATTCCCTAATTTACCGACGTGTGGCGCAGGAGGGAAAAGCACGCTCTGCGCCAGTTGCAAACTAGCAACGACAAATGAGCCAGTGATTAAGTCAATTGCGCCGGTTGCAAGATAGGGCCCTAACAGTCATTCTGTATGGTTCTTCTCACTATTGTTTGGCGTTCTGTTCTCTCATTTCCTCATTTGCTTTTCCTCTCCCTTCGTCCCGCTCTCCTCTCCCCAGACACCACAGAAGCGGAAGATATAACTTATGCAGACGTCTCTGTGCTCCAGCGTCAGGGGCAGCGGAGAGAGCAGGGGGAGGGGGAGGTGGAGTACGGGCAAGTCAAGGTGGTGCCAGGCCCCAGGCGGATGCTGGAGACCAATGTGGACGAGTGTGTGTACGCTCAGCCCCAGAGGACGAGGCCCTGAGAGCTGTCAACACCCAGAAGGACCCGTAGACCTTTTCAACTTCTTTACTTGCACTCCGATCGTGGCTTCTGAAAGCCAAAGTCATTGGCCCCCAATGTTGTGATGATACAGCATTCATTCTATTTGGACATTCTGGGGGAAATTTTGGCTATGTCGACATTAAATAATTTATTATGCTTTACATAACATCTGCCTTCATGTTAATTATTGTATTTAGTTATTTTAATTATTTCAATAACCTAAATGTTCCTGTAAGATAAAAAATAAACGCATACATTATGAGCAAATACCTCTGAAATCTGAATCTGTGAAACCACTTCTATGTATGTCAAGGTGCTTGGAATTTACTGAAGATTATGAGAATGTAGTCTGAAACATACATACATGCACATAGACACTTGCACATTATATATATATATATATTAATATATATATATTATATATATATATAATATATATATATATATATATATTATATATTATATATATATATATACATACATATATATTATATAAAAATACTTAGATGCATACATCCCTATATATATTCATACTTACATTAATACAGAATTCAAGTGCACATTTATTCATTTTAACAAGCCACCAAACACAGTAGTCCTATATGATACTGGGCGTTCAAAGGTTGACAGATACTATTAAAACCATTTTCATGTCGTATAAAAATAGGCTATGATCCATCACAGTTGGTTGTGTCATTAAATCACATGTGTCTCTGTTGAGGTCCTCCATTTTGTTCTCGATGAAACATTAGCAGCAGATGGCGGCTATCAAAGAAGTTTGCTAACTCCAATTCTGATAGGTCTGTCATCAAATCAACCATGTTCAATCATTATCAGTATTGGAAAAACCGAAAGCAGAAAATGTTCCCAAGTCGTGTCAAAGTATTTGTGCTGAAGCAATGATTTTAGTGACTCTAGTTAAATAAAGGTGTCACATCTCATTATATGGTTGTAGTTCCTCTTGACTTTATTCTCTCCCTATCTCTCTCTCTCTCTCTCTCTCTCTCTCTCTCTCTCTCTCTCTCTCTCTCTCTCTCTCTCTCTCTCTCTCTCTCTCTCTCTCTCTCTCTCTCTCTCTCTCTCTCTCTCTCTCTCTCTCTCTCTCTCTCTCTCTCTCTCTCTCTCTCTCTCTCTCTCTCTCTCTCTCTCTCTCTCTCTCTCTCTCTCTCTCTCTCTCTCTCTCTCTCTCTCTTAAATTATTGTGTCTAAAAATGTGTTTGGTCCTGGTCCCTACATCAAGTGGTGAAGCCACATGCTGACACATGCGTTAAGGAAGTGGCTTTTCAGAAGCGTCGTTGGGCAATCCGTCGTTATGCTGCCTCAATGTGATACCAGACCTTTGGACTCTGTTGGCCAACAGATTATCGACACGCTGGCTGTCTTCATTCCCAACATGGTTGTTGGTGTGTAAGCGTTGATATTGGTGCTGGTTCAGACCGGACCGTTTGGAATGCCCTGTCGGTGGCTTCGCTCTCATCACACGCCGCCATTCTCTCTGAGGCGGTCTGTACTGCGGCACAGCGCTGACTCACTTTGTTATGAACTAAAGCTCCCTGCGGCGCGGTCTGGCTGACATGTCCTCTAAATTGTCCTCTAAGATAGGCCCCTTACAAAGAGACAGGTGCCTCAAACTGTTCCTAATGTCCCCCCTGTCATGGCGCTGCGTCTTATCCAGGTTCAATGTCAGGAGGCGGGGGGGAGCGATGGGGGGCTCCTGCCTACAGCTCCTCTTCGACGCCCGTCGTTGCCATGGCTACCAC
>OLKM01003228.1:12500-17500 GCA_900291075.1 Melanogrammus aeglefinus | reverse complement strand
ATTATTTCGATTAAACTACACTCCATTTTATAATAAAATACAGTAAACAAACAAATGACTTGCACACACATGTCACATGAATCAAATGCAAACTGCAAATTCGAAAGGCGAAACAATTTAATGTTGCATTATAGAATATTATGTTTGGTATCATAGACATTATTTGTTGCAAATCTCCCGACCCCTATGTCGACCGGAGACCGCAAGACCAAGACAATGAGACCAAGACAAGACCGAGGGATCCGAGACCAAGACAAGACCAAGACCAAAGACAGTCGAGACTGTGACAAGACCGAGACCACGTAAAAGTGGTCTCGAGACATCCAACTCTACTATATACTGTATATATATATATATATATATATATATATATATATATATATATATATATATATATATATAGGCTTCCTGAAGCCACCTGGAAGCAGGAGAACCAATCATCCAGCGTGCTGCTCATCCCTCGGCACGCACCGACCCATCCATCAGTGACGTCGGGCTGACAGCTGCAGCAGCACACTGAACACAAATGACTCTGATCTCTGGTTTATATCTTAGTAACTCAACCTGTATGTGTGGTTGAGATACGTTGATCTGATTACAGTATTTGCTTCTGCCCCTGAATTGATTATCTTTTGAAAGTGCAATGTTGCTCTGGGGAGCAAGGCGGGCAGGGTTAGCTAAGAATAAATAGACCTGAAGCCTGTGATATGCGGAACATGGACTGAATGCGGAACTAACGCATGTGTGCCTGTGTATTTGTGGGTGTGCGCACGCGTTTGTATTTTTGTGTGTGTATATATGTGTGCCAGCAGTGGCGTAAATATCGACGGTGCAACCGCACCGGGGCCCAGACAGCGCCAGGGGCCTATGGAGTAAAAAAAAAAAGAGTCGGCTTAGCTCAGGAGGTAGAGCAGTTGCCTTGTAACCGAAAGGTCGCTAGTTCGGTCCCCAGCTCCTCCTAGCTGAGTGTTGATGTGTCCCTGAGCGAGACGCTTAACCCTAACTCCTCCTGACGAGTTAGCTCTTGCCTTGCATGGTTGACTCTGCCGCCCGTGTGTCAATGCGTGTATTATCCGATGTAAGTCACTTTGGATAAAAGCGTCAGCTAAATGTCCTAATTGTCATTGTAAAAAGAAGGACCTAGGCGATATCCTAGGGCTGTAAATGTGTCGGGGGCAATTAATTGTGGTGTAATTAATTCAATTATACGAAACCCTCACTGTGTCTTTGTGTTCATAGCTGTAATGTATTCGCCTACTTGTTCCTTGAAAACATCTAAAGGCAAACAATGCCCCTTTTAAAGGACACCTTCCCTGCGTCTTTCACTGCGTTCCTTACCTCCCGTCGCCTCTAGAGGACCCCATTGTGCTCCACTTAGCGCTCATCCCAGGGCTCCCAGCTGCCTCTGCAAACTACTCGTCCTAACTTCGCAGCAGGCCTGATTGAAGTCAGCCCCTGTATAATTCAATCCGTCAGTCAGTGCATGTTCGTCTGCTTAGCTCATTTCAGGTGAACCCTTCGTAGGCCACCTTGTGTCTGTTTCTTTTTAATGGTATTTGTACTGTGTTTTCATCTACTTGTAATCGATGGCGGGTGTTATGGGTGTAAACTACTACGTCATGAAGATGGACTACTGTTAATGACACTCCTTAGATACTTTGCACTCATGTAGATTCAAGCAGGTGGCATAAACGTGAAAAACCTGGGGAAAAATATAACCTCATGACTAAGGTTGGTATTGAAAAAAACAAAACAATATGCTCCCAGTCACAAAAGGGAATGTTTGTCCCAATGAGGGTGGATGCTAACATTATCCCCTGTGCCTTTCGCAAATGTTATAATTTGATCTTCTTTCCTTTTTTTCCTTTGGTTTCATTTCTCAGAATATCAGTTAGGCAAAGGAACTCTGCTGAGCTTTTTGAGCAGTAGTAGGGCTCATAACCTTTTAACTGGGTCAAACAGTCCTACTAAATCCCATTGACCTTTTGGTACATGAGCGCCCAAATGCCATTTTTTAAAGGTTCCATATTTGTATTTGTTAATGAATCTTTCTAAATGCACATTTAGTAACTTATCAGACACTTGTATCCAAGGCAACTCTTTCTTGAGTCTGAGAACAATGAAGGCATAACACCGATATTGAAGCAAAAAATAAAACCTAAACCTACACGAAAACACATGTGTGTCGCCACTCAATATTAGCTGGGGTTTATCTTAGAATCAAAGTGGTGAGGAGCGTTCCAGCATTGTGTTCTTCTTGTAACTATACTAGAACGGTCTCAAACCAACAGCTTATTCTGCACTGGGTTCCAGAGCAGTCCTGCATCCACCACATCCATCCTCCTCCGTCAGTGCAGGGCCTGAAGGAGTCTGATCCGAGTCGGTCTCCCCTCCTTCCTCCCCTCCTTCCTCCCCTCCTCTCCCCTGTCGTCTATCGGGGCCCCCTGGCCTCTGGTTGGGGGGGGTAGCTGTCACATAGAGGGAGATAACCTCCATCTTTATCTGGAGCCCAGAGAATCACAAACGGAGAGGCCTTTGGCTGTGTAGCTATGAGAACAGGAACCATCAGAGAAAGGGAGGGAGGGCTGGTGGTGGAGGAGGTATGTGTGTGTGTGTGTGTGTGGGAGAGGCCTTTGGCTGTGTAGCTATGAGAACAGGAACCATCAGAGAAAGGGAGGGAGGGCTGGTGGTGGAGGAGGTATGTGTGTGTGTGGTGTGTGGGGGGGGGGGGGTAATCTCTTCTGTGTAAATACGCTCCAATAGACTGGGCCCATTGTGCTAGAAGGAGAATCAGTTAGGAGCAGGGCAGGTCATTAGCAGGGTTGTCTCTGTCAGCCCTAATGAGCGCCAACAGTCATCCAGGGCTGTACAGAGTCTTGTTTGCTTTTTCCCCATAAACCCTCTCGCTCTTAGATGCTGCATTGACAGCACATGACAAGGATCTGGAAATGGCCGCACGGCACTGTGCGTGGGAGGAAGTGGGGAGAGGAATCGGCTTATTCAACCTATGTCGTCGTTGCTGTTCCAATCAAATGTGTCTTTTATTCCATGTGTGCGTGTGTGTTTCTTTTTTATGCGGAACACACCGCACTTATGAAAGTTATCAAATTACGTGATCAGTTGACTTCTAGATTCTTATCTGGTGAGCTCCCAGGGTGTGGAACTGACATTTTTGGTCATTTTAGTTATACATTGAAAGGAGAAGCAGCTGTGTATGATATTTAAAGCCACAGTCACAAAACAACGAAAACATGCAAATCCTCGTAGATGTTTTGGTGGCTTTGCCACCTCAGTGGGCGTATAACAATAATTACTGTGTACACAACAGTGGCACCCTTTGACTTGGACCAACACCCCTCAAAGCAGCCTTTCTGCCTTGGGTATTGTCTAGAATCACACCCTTACCCCCTCCATAGCTGCAGAACTTCGACATAAAACCAAATCACTGACAGGCTGAAACTTCACGCTTTGCTAAGAATCGGGGGTCCTTCTCAGAAGAGTGAGCCTTCTGGGCTGCCATAGAACACTGCTAGTTAGCCCCTACCTAATAATAAGGCCTTCGGTGCACTCTCTAATTATTGTTAGTAGGGCCTTGAGAGCTGCCTCACATTAAAGAGAGAGAGGGAGGGAGGCTTGCTTATAGTTCACCCCACATCCTCCCTGTCCCCCATCTCTCCCCCTCTGTCTCCCCCTCTGTCTTACCCTCTGTCTTACCCTCTCTCCCGTTATGTCTCCGACTCTCTCCCCTTCTCTCCCCCTCTGTCTCCCCCTTTCTCCCCCTCTGTCTCCCCCTCTGTCTCTCCCTCTGTCTCCCCCTCTCTCCCCCTATGTCACTCCCTTTCTCCCCCTCTGTCTGACCCTCTCTCCCCCTCTGTCTCCCCCTCTCTCCCCCTCTGCCTCCCCCTCTGCCTCCCCTTCTGTCTCCTCTCTCCCCTTCTGACTCCCCCCTCTCCCGCCCTCTGTCTTCCCCTCTGACTCCCCCTCTCTCCCCCTATGTCATCCCCTCTCCCCCTCTCTCCCCTGTCTCCCCCTCGGTCTCCCCCTCTGGTCTCCTCCTCTCTCCCCTCTCTCCCGCTCTGTCTCCCCCCTTTCCCCCTCTCTCCCCCCCCTCTGTCTCCCCCTCTGTCTCCCCCTATGTCTCCTCCTCTCTCCCCCTCTCTCTCCCCCTCTCTTTCCCCCTCTGTCTCTCCCTCGGTCTCCCCCTCTCTCCCCCCTGTCTCCCCTCTTTGGCCCGACTCTCATAAACCCAACACTGTTGGAGAGAGTAAAGAGCTTAGCTCAGCTGCTAGCCCACGTCCTGAATCTCAAGCCAGCCTCAGAATGTCAGTTGAGAGGCATTCCGTGTCGTTTCGTGTTCTTTGGGAGGACTGGAAGTGGGACAGGGAGCGGGAGGCGGGAAGCAAGGGCTTAGGGGCCGGGGTTTCTGTTGTCCATTTCACCTGGACTGCTTCCTTAAGTTTCTCGATCAAATCAAACTTTAAAGCGGGCTGTCACAAGCCCACTGCCAAAACATTGTATTACATTTTTTGTTTAAGCCAGACCTTTTACACACACACACACACACACACACACACACACACACACACACACACACACACACACACACACACACACACACACACACACACACACACACACACACACACACACACACACACACACACACACACACACCCATTCATTCTCTTTCTTTTTCTCTCGACTCACTCTCCCATTTCTCTCCCCTTCATTGTGCTCCATTTCTTTCTGTTCTTTTCTCTGGGGTTTTCCTTTCTGTTCTGCTGGCTTAGATGCGGTCCAGGTCACAGTTGCCAGCAGAGACCCACAGTGTCTGTCCGCTGCTGTTCGGCTGCACCTCCTCCCTGCCCTGGCTCCACTGGCAGTCTCACTAGCCTCCATTCAAAAACAAATCACTCCAGTCGGAGACCTCCACGGCTCCCTAACAACAACAAGTAGAACTCGATCCTTGTTTTGAAGTCTCTTTCATCCCTCTCTCTCTC
>OLKM01003228.1:0-7500 GCA_900291075.1 Melanogrammus aeglefinus | reverse complement strand
CAGAGTGCAAAACAACTCAAAAGGCAAAAGAAAACATCTGATGCTTTTATAAGATGATAAGAACACTTAATGTAACTCAAACAACTGGGATGTAATAAAAGCCCATTCATGTCCATGTTGTTATTCCTTCTTTTTTAGCCAAAATCTTTGCTTGTGTGGTGTAATGTGGACATATTAAATGAAAAAATGTAATCGTTACCAGCTCACATGTATCTAAACACGTCTGAATCATAACAGGTCCGGATTCAGCCAGGCAACGTGAACGTATCATACAAAATATAAAAAAAGTGTGTGAGCTTCGTGTGTCCTCTTTGAATCATTCTCCGCTGGTGGTTAACACCTCTGCAGTCTAATAAATAATAATAATAGGTTATAATAGCGGAGTCCAGCCCTATGGTACTCACTAGTATAATGTCCCTCAGTCACTCAGACACGTTCTCCAAGTGCTCTTAAGTGGACACTCAGCTGTCATGTCCGACTCCTGAAACATTGCACACCATCACCCAAATTTCCTTCTCAGCCCCCCCCTCGCTCGCTCTCTTTCAAACTGTTTTTTCTCTCATTCTCTCACTCTGTTGTGCTTTGGGAAGCCACCGTGGAAAACAAGCAGAGCACCAGTACCACTTGTAATTGTATTCAGCTGTGTCCTCGCTGTTTCTCTTTTGCCTCCCCCCCATTCCTTTGATGGGATTTGTGTGTTCCTGTGTGTGTGTGTGTGTTCCTGTGTGTGTGTGAGTGTGTGTCTGTGTGTCTGTGTGAGGTGGGGTGTGTGTTGGAGCTAGAGGTTGGGTCGTTGTGTAGCAGTGTGTGTGCTTGTGTGTGTGTGTGTGTGTGTGTGCTGTGTGTGTGTGTGTGTGTGTGTGTGTGTGTGTGTGTGTGTGTGTGTGTGTGTGTGTGTGTGTGTGTGTGTGTGTGTGTTCCTGCGTGTGTGTGTGTGTGTGTGTGTGTGTGTGTGTGTGTGTGTGTGTGTGTGTGTGTGTGTGTGTGTGTGTGTGTGTGTGTGTGTGTGTGTGTGTGTGTGTGTGTGTTCCTGTGTGTGTGTGTGTGTGTGTCTGTGTGTCTGTGTGAGGTGGGGTGTTTGTTGGAGCAGAGAGGTTGGGACGTTGATGCAGCAGTCTTCGTTTCTCAGAGGGTTAGGGTATGTGTATGTGTATGTGCGTGTATTTGTGTGTGGAGATGCTAGCATGTGTGTTGTGTGTGTGCATGCATGCATGCTAGTGCACAGGTGTTTTATGTGAGTGTGGGCATGTGTGTGTGTGATCGAAAGCGCCATAAGCTAACCCTAACCCTAACCCCAACCTTAACCCTAACCCTGTACCCTAGTGTGTTTGTGGGACCCTTTGCAGGGAGGGATATGGGAGACACGCGTTTTTGTTGTCCAGATGTTGGAAGTGAGAGGAGAGGGAGTGGGAGAGGAGGGGAGAGGAGGGGAGAGGAGGGGAGAGAAGGGGGGAAGAGGGGGAGAGGTGGTGGGGGGGAGTCTCTGAAACGAGTCTCTCAGGTGTAGGAGATCATCCCAGAGGCAGATCTCCTCTCCTTCCTCTCCCTGTTGATACCACGCTCACTACGTTCCCTGAAGCTGACTCAATGGTTTCTGGTATCACCGCAACAACAGTCATAAACTAGCCGGAATGTGACTGGAAGGAACCAAACACACACGTTAATGTTCCGACTGGCTGAGGTGTCGTATCGTCAGCTGTAGGTTGGCTGAGCACCAGACAGTTCCTGTAAGGTACATTAAGAACAGGCTTTACAGCCTATATGTCTTACCCTGTATGACTCAGAGAACTTATAAATCTATACATCTTATAATAAATACATGACCTTTTAGTGCTTTGCCAGAAGGCCATCTTTGATGTTGAAGTTTCCAAACTTGCTCGCATTAATTGGTTCATTAAACTGATCTCAAAACCTTGCCACATCTAAGAGCTTTAATCAACGACCACCAGAGTTTAACCAGAATCCCTTTACACCCCAGTCCCTTCACCACCACAACAAGCATACATAGTCGTTCCCCCCCCCCCCCCACCGTACGCACTCCCCTCAACATACCGACCCCCCGCTGTAGCGATGCAACACAGCACCCATAGCACCCCAGAGATTGGAACAGTGCAGGCAGAACAACTGCAGTTGGCCTTCATGCTCTCAGGTTGCAGTATTGCGTCACCCTCTTGCTGCTATCAGCCCTGCAGCCTACTTGGCAGATTGGCTTCAGTATGACTTCTCCAAAAGGGATTAACCAATGAATAGCCCAGAGAAAGGACGGATGAGAAGGGACAAGCCTTGTAAGAAGCGTTAGTGAGGGATCCTTCCTCTGGTTGTTCTTTGTCATAACAAATAATTTGTTCATGTCTCAGATGTGCTTTTTAAAAATGCACATCTGTTCGTCAGTTCATTTACCGGGAGAACGCTGTTTAATTTATAAATATTTTCCACTTGAACGGTCGACACTAGAGAGACGCCGTCATGAGAAACAGGATTTGGAAGATAACAGGACGTTCTCTGCAGGGTGTGTATTAACAGGGTGAAAAAAGAAAGCTGCGTTTCGTGGCTTCACTCCAACGTCTTGGCTTCTTAGACGGCCGGGCTGACAGGGCTCAGAGCAGTCAACACACTCACTGCTCTACACTCAAGCATTTCCTGTTTCTAATCGTCTGGGTGCCCAGGCCATACATGGATGACGTGTTTGCATTTGAACTGAGACCCGTTTTATTTACGTATGCACATTAATCTGTATCTCTGCTCCGCCTCCACCAGAAGAATCGTCTCAGGGGACTTTTGTGCTCGGGGCAAGTAATTACAACGAACGGTTGATCTGAACCGAGGCATTATGGCTCATATTTTTCCCACAACAATTGCCAAGCCCCCGCCCTGCAGGGAGAGACCTCTCGGGCCCCAGCGCGGCGCGGCTGTGCTCAAACCGTCTATTGCGGGGGGTTATTTATTTGAACACTCCTTTTGGATGGCTCCTGTTCAGAGTAGGAGTGCCCTGCCGCCCGGGAGATGTTTGCTTTGGTGCTTCACGCATCTCAAACTTCGTGTACACACCGGAGGGAGCGAGGTCCACCGTGGTCGGTGGCGCTCCCGAGAGCTCCCGGTCGGGGCTTTGAAGCGGTGCCCGGCGCAGGCCTGGTGTGCGTCGTGTCTGCGGTCCCCGGGCCCTGGACCCGGCCGCTGGCAGCAGGCTCCATGGCCCCCTCTCAGACCTGTCCTCCCTTATCAGTTAGGGTTAGCGTTAGGGCTATTCTTTTGCCTGTTTATCTTCATGTTCTTCTGTTTGTAGGTTATTTTTTATTTTGGTTCCATTTCAAATGTCTCTCTGTTTCTTATAGTCTGATTTCATTTTTTTTATTCCTTTGTTTTTGCAAATTCTACCTGCTTTCCATTCTTACAACTTATTTGCTTATTGGTGTGTAAGTGAACGTGTGTGTGTGTGTGTGTGTGTGTGTGTGTGTGTGTGTGTGTGTGTGTGTGTGTGTGTGTGTGTGTGTGTGTGTGTGTGTGTGTGTGTGTGTGTGTGTGTGTGTGTGTGTGTGTGTGTGTGTCTGTGCGTGTGTGTGTGTTTGTGTATGTGTGTTTGTGTATGTGGGAAAGAGTGAGTGAGTATGTGAGTTAGTAAGTGAGGGAGTGCATGCGTTTGAATGTGATTGTGAGTGAACACAAAATAGTACATTACTTCACCCTTCATAAACATTAGTTAATCCCAACTAAGCATTATTATATCGGTTAGCATCGGGGTTAGGGTTAGGGTCTGGGTTAATGTCAGGGTTAAACACTTAAGTACTAAGTAAACTTATTATTGCATTTGTGAGTGTGTGTGACCAAATGAGTGAGTGAGTGTGTGACCAAATGAGTGAGTGAGTGTGTGACCAAATGAGTGAGTGAGTGTGTGACCAAATGAGTGAGTGAGTGTGTGACCAAATGAGTGAGTGAGTGTGTGACCAAATGAGTGAGTGAGTGTGTGTGACCAAATAAGTGAGTGAGTGTGCAAACAAAATGAGTGAGAGAGGTGTATGACCAAGTGAGTGAGTGAGTGAGTGAGTGAGTGAGTGAGTGAGTGAGTGAGTGAGTGAGTGAGTGAGTGAGTGAGTGAGTGAGTGAGTGAATGAGGGGGAGGTCGGCTGTGCTGTCAGTGACTCCGCCCACAGGGGCTGGTGGGTTCCTCCACACAGGAAGTTGTCTCCATCCAGCTGCACATCGGCAGCCCAAACGCCCCCCCCCACCCTGCTCCTTTGACCTCTCCCCCCCAGGGGTCGCGATGCAGCCCCTCGCGGCTGCTCAGCCTGGTGGCCGTGTTGGGCTCTCCTCCTCCTGATGGACGCTTCTGCCACTGCCAGATGTTTTAGATTACACAAGGTCCAACCCTGATACCACTATAAATACATTATCCTATACACACACACACACACACACACACACACACACACACACACACACACACACACACACACACACACACACACACACACACACACACACACACACACACGCACACACACACGCACAAACATGACAAATGGGTATATACATGCATGCATACAATCCCAGGAGGATCATATCTGGCTTAGAGGCTACAAAAGGGCAGCACGGTCACACGCTGCTGTCTCTCTTGTGTGTGTGTGTGTGTGTGTGTGTGTGTGTGTGTGTGTGTGTGTGTGTGTGTGTGTGTGTGTGTGTGTGTGTGTGTGTGTGTGTGTGTGTGTGTGTGTGTGTGTGTGTGTGTGTGTGTGTGTGTGTGTGTGTGTGTGTGTGTGTGTGTGTGTGTGGGGCGTGTGTGTGTGTGTGGGGGGGGGTGTGTGTGTGTGAGTGGGTTGGTGACACGTTGAGTGTGCTGAAGGATGCGTATAAACATGGGGAAGGGGTCAGTCAGTCACCACATTCCCAGCATCTCTGGGAAAACTCATGCATTGGGAGCCCCCCATGTATTGCTCACTGCGAGGATTGTGACATGTTCAGTGTAAACAGTATAGCTGGAGACCGCCCCCACCCCACCACCCCTAGACCATGTCAGCATCTTGCCTTGTGTGTAGCCTAACCCTAACCCTGTGTCTAACCCTAACCCCAAGCCTACTATTGCACAATGACTGTGGCACCGAGAGTCCTCATAAACCAGTGGCTGTCTCTGTTGTTCATCGCTCGCCCCTCTCTCCCCCGACAGCACCCTGTGACAGTAATTACATTGAGTAGAGGAACTGTTGTGGTTTGCCGTGGGCATTAATCTGTTGTCGTTGCATTGCTTGTGGATTTTAAACAGAGCGTAAACCCATCCCCCGCTCTGCCAAGCAACAACCTGCTACAGAGTCCTTTCACTCGCCGGTCGGGACGCTGAATCCCTGCCAAGAGTTTGTTGGCAGTTCCTCCAGGGGGTTTATTGTTACGTTGTCATTGTCGGTCCCGTGACCCTCTTAACGGCCCATAAAGCGAAATAAAACGGTTCCTTGTCTGGCACGCAGACCGGGCCGGGGAGGGATGAGCAGGGACATAGCTATGTCCTGAGCAGAGCACATGGGCAACCTATTGGAACCACGAGGACGGCTGATCTGAGTCAGCGGCTGAAACGGACCCCAGTCCACTCTGTTCTCCACTCTGTTCTCCACTCTCTTCTCCACTCTGTTCTCCACTCTGTGTTCTCCACTCTCTGTTCTCCAGTCTGTTCTCCAGTCTGTTCTCCACTCTGTGTTCTCCACTCTGTGTTCTCCACTCTCTGTTCTCCAGTCTGTTCTCCAGTCTGTTCTCCACTCTGTGTTCTCCAATCTCTGTTCTCCACTCTGTGTTCTCCAGTCTGTTCTCCAGTCTGTTCTCCACTCTGTGTTCTCCACTCTGTGTTCTCCACTCTGTGTTCTCCACTCTGTGTTCTCCACTCTCTGTTCTCCACTCTGTGTTCTCCACTCTCTGTTCTCCACTCTGTGTTCTCCACTCTGTGTTCTCCACTCTCTGTTCTCCACTCTGTGTTCTCCACTCTCTGTTCTCCACTCTGTGTTCTCCACTCTGTGTTCTCCACTCTGTGTTCTCCACTCTGTGTTCTCCACTCTCGGTTCTCCAGTCCTCTCCGTTCCAGAGTCAGCCGTGTTCCAGCCGTCAGATGTCCTCAGTGACGTTTAGTTAAAGTCCCGGGGCTATGTAGTCATGAAGGTATGGAGTCCTCACTGTGTGCTAAACCTCACACAGCTTCAGAGTGTCAATGTTTGACACAAAAACGGTTCAGTCAAAAACGTTTCTTTTTGACTCTTTTCCCCACCTCAATATATCAAAGAAGAATTAAAAAACAAAAATCAAACCACAAACAACTGCATCTAGACCCTTCTGGCCACGTTTCCACGCCGGATTCGACCCAAAGCCCATTCAGCGCCAAAGCGCGTCACAGTGCAGTGCAGTGTTGCTAGGCGACGCACGCCGTCTCCAGTGCCGTTTTATTTGTGCGCTGTAACAGGGGCCTTGTCCGGACCCCCAGTGAGGGGCCACTGGCGTCAGACAGTGTACAGGGACGGCGTCCTCAATAGAGAGCGGCTCTACCGCGGCCACTGAGGGCTCAGTGACCTGTCGGCCCCGGGGCCCTGCCATCGGCCCCAGTCAGTCCCCTGTGTATGCACGGCCCTGGGAAAGCTGGGGAGGGATACTGTGGGAACGCGAACTCTGTGCAGGCATGAGCTACCAAAACACAGGGGGGGGGGGGTGTAAGTGGGGGTGTGAGGGTGTGATTGTTTGTGTGTGTGTGCGTGTGTGTCTGTGTGTGTATGTTTGTGTGTGTGTGTGTGTTGTGTTGTTGTGTGTGGTGTGTGTGTGTGTGTGTGTGTGTGTGTGTGTGTGTGGGAGAGAATGAGAGAGAAAAAGGGGGAGGGGGCTTAAAATGAAGTGGTGGATTTAGCATGTGTCTATAAAATTATCGGCGTGTGTTTAAATAGAACTTGACAAGAAGCTCAGTTCGGAGGTCATTCCATCTGTTTTCTCTGCCCTTCTTTAGCTGTGTAGAGACGTCTCTCTCCCTCTCTGTCTCTCTGTCTCTCTCTCTCACTCTCACTCTCTGTCTCTCTGTCTCTCTCTCTCTCTCTCTCTCTCTCTCTCTCTCTCTCTCTCTCTCTCTCTCTCTCTCTCTCTCTCTCTCTCTCTCTCTCTCTCTCTCTCTCTCTCTCTCTCTCTCTCTCCCTCTTCTTCCTCTCTCTCCTTTCTCCCTCTCTCTCTCTCTCTCTCTCTCTCTCTCTCTCTCTCTCTCTCTCTCTCTTTCTCTCTGTCTCTCCTCTCTCGCTCTCCCACTCTCTCTCTCTTCTCTCTCTCTCTCTCTCTCTCTCCCTCCTCTCTCTCTCTCTCTCGTCTCTCTCTCTCTCTCTCTATCTCTCTCTCTATCTCTCTCTCTCTCCCTCTTTCTCTCTCTCTGTGTCTCTCGCTCTCTCTCTCTCTCTCTCTCTCTCTCTCTCTCTCCTCTTCTCTCTCTCTCTCTCTCACTCTCTCTCGCTCTCTCTTCTCTCCTCTCTCTGCTCTTTCTCCCTCTTTACTTTTTACCGG
>OLKM01003227.1:17365-40833 GCA_900291075.1 Melanogrammus aeglefinus | reverse complement strand
ATACGGACGGACGGACGGACGGACGGACGGACGGACGGAGAGACAGACAGACAGACAGACCGAGAGACAGACAGACAGACGGATGGCAAGATAGACAGACAGACAGACAGACAGACAGACAGACAGACAGACAGACAGACAGACAGACAGACAGACAGACAGACAGACAGACAGACAGACAGACAGACAGACAGACAGACAGACAGACAGACAGACAGACAGCCACCGTTGGTGGTGATGGTGAGAGGCCAGGACGTGTTTGGCAGGAAACACCAAGCCTCTACACCACTGCGCTCCTGGCCAATGTTGTAAAGGCCATGACACACGCACGCACGTATGCACGCACGCACACGCATATAGATAGACTCACTCTCACACACAAACACACAGACAGACTCACTCACACACATGCACACAGACACACACACTTGCACTTCGGCTGATAAGTTGGCTTCCTCCCAACCATCAATAAAAGATTCCACCTCTCAACTCTCTATCTCTCTCTCCCCTTTTCTCCCCCCTTCCTCCACCTCGCTCTCTCGCTCTCGCTCTCGCTCTCGCTCTCGCTCTCGCTCTCGCTCTCTCTCTCTCTCTCTCTCTCTCTCTCGCTCTCTCCTAAAATTTGCAGCCAATCAGAAGTGGATTGAAGTCTGATTGGTTGAGGGAACTTGATCAATGTGACAGGCCTTCTCTCCTCTGCTCTTTTATTTTATAGCTTAGGCAATTCATGCGTTGGCACTTACTTCGAAGGAGAGAGCCATGATCCCAAGGTGACAGGAAGTCCCGGCCACCTGCACCGACCACCACCTGTAGGGTTAATGATGATGATGAAAATATTATCATCGCTGAATCTGTACTAACGTCTGTGTGCGTGTGCGTGCATAAGTGTGTGCGTGCGTGCGTGCACATCAACAGGGCCGGTTTCATTCCAAGCCACAGTGTGATGGCTCGGAATGAAAGAGATGAAATATCTTTGAACAGCTAACATCTCATGCTGATACAGAGCTAATATATGATAGTAGTAGAGGACTAATCGAATAAGCTAATACAGAGCTAATAGATGAGGCTAATACAGAGCTAATACCTGAAGCTATTATATTATGCTAATACAGAGCTAATATATGTTACTAATATAATATGCTAATACAGAGGTAATATGTAATGCTAATACAGAGTAAATAAAGAATGCACTTCAGAGAAAATGAGACACAGGGTATTTGGTTGAGAGAGGGAGAGAGAGAGGCCAGAGTAAGAAAGACACAAATATATAGATAGACAGAGCGAGAGAGCGAGAGAGCGAGAGAGAAAGCTAAAGAGAGGGAGAGTGCACTTGTCAGGTCTGTTCTATTCATCTAAAGGCCATCTGCTCTTGCATTGATTATCATGCCATTATCCTCAAGAGTGTGGGTTTGTGTGTGTCTGTGTGTATGCGTGTGTGCGCATGTGTTCATGTGAGATTGTTTATCCATCTATGCATTTCCATCCAAGATCTAATGTGGTTCAACCTCAAACAGGGCTTTGTACCTGTGAGTGTGTGTGTCTGTGTGACTATGTGTGTGTGTGTGTGTGTGTGTGTGTGTGTGTGCGTGTGTGTGTGTGTGTGCGTGTGCGTGTGCGTGTGCGTGTGTGACTATATTTGTGAGTGTGTGTGTTTGTGTGTGTGTATACATGCTATTGTGTGACTGTGTGTGTGTGTCTGTGTGTGTGTGCACGTGTGTGTATGTGTGTGTGCGTGTGTGACTATATTTGTGAGTGTGTGTGTTTGTGTGTGTGTATACACGCTATTGTGTGACTATGTGTGTGTGTGTGTGTCTGTGTGTGTGTGTGTGTGCATGCGTGTGCGTGTGTGACTATATTTGTGAGTGTGTGTGTTTGTGTGTGTTTGTATACATGCTATTGTGTGTGAGTGTGTGTGTGTGTGTGTGTGTGCGCGGAGGTTGTGCTTCCTCATGAATAACAAGGGTTAGAAATCAACAATATTCCAACCGTTCCACCTTGCCACGTCCTGCTAAAACCAGAACCACTGAGAGCCGTCCAGCTGCATGGATCCATGAGGGTTCCATTTCATCCTATGATTCACCCTTAGTCCCATGCGAGGGTGAGTGATTGTTCATCGCGAATTCTTACTTACTCAGTAAATGGTAAATGGACTGTGCTTGCAAAGCGCTTTTCTAACCAGTGGCGCTTTACAATACTGCCTGACATTCACCCATTCACACACCGACGGCGGTGACAGCCATTGCAAGGCGACAGCCAGCTCGTCGGGAGCAGATAAGGTACGGCGTCTTGCTTAGGGACACCTTGACACTCTAGGAGCTAGGAAGAGTTAGGGATTGAACTAGCAACCTTCCGGTTACCAGCCAACCCGCTCCACCTCCTGAGCCACATGCCACCCAGTAGAATCGCAACGCTAGACTCACTCATTCATTTCCACTCAGACTTCCGCTGGTCAGAGAGCCCCACACTAGACAACGTACATATCGTCCCAATGCTGGGATGGACGTTAGCTAGCTAGCGGGATTGTTAGCTAGTGGGTAGCACCTGCTTGCTAGCTACTTTTGGAAAGCACTGTAGCGCTGTCGTTGGTGACGTTGACATTGCGCTGAGCTCCTTTAGCACGTAGGGGTCTATTACCCGCTACATTGCTAAAACGCTAGTTGAAAGTTAAATAGACCACATTTAAAATGAAAATATATCTTTGAATGAGATCATTACCATTTAAAACTACCCATACAGCTAATCTCAGCTTGCCTTTTAAAAACGCTATCAGCCCATCGTGGCCGACTCTGCTACACTTAACACAATCATGGTAGGTTTGTTTTTATTGGATATTTTACCACGAGCGGCCTTAACTGCGCAGGAGAGACCGGGGCTAATCAAAGGATGTACTAAACGCTTTCCATTGATTAAGACTTGAGGGCCAAACGAGTTGTTAATAAGATCAATTGTCTTTTTATTAGCAGCCTCCTCTATTGGCGTGGTAACAAAAGATCCTTTCCCTTCTTGTTCACATATTGAGCTGCCGCTGAGAGACATCGAGTTACCCCCTGAACTCATCATCTGTGGATTTTGGCAAGTCAAGTTACAAATGGACAAGGTGGAAGAAATACACAATCGAGAGGCCGCACACTATGGCCACAATCACGCTGAGACGCTTGCGTAAGAAAACATAATCACTATCAAGCTCCAGGCCGACCCAGGCCTCTCTCTCTTTCACCCTCTCCACCTTCCTCTCTCTCCCCCATTTCTCTCCCTCCCCCCCATTTCTCTCCTTTCCTCTCTCTTGCTTCCCCCTCCCTCTCCCCCCCTCCTCTCTCACCCCCCTCCCTCTCTCTCTCTCTCTCTCTCTCTCTCTCTCTCTCTCTCTCTCTCTCTCTCTCCTCCCTCTCTCTCTCTCTCTCTCTCTCTCTCTCTCTCTCTCTCTCTCTCTCTCTCTCTCTCTCTCTCTCTCTCTCTCTCTCTCTCCTCCCTTCTTCTCTCTCTTTCCGCTCCATGCCTCTCCTCTCTCCGTCCCCCCTTCCCCTCCCTCCCCCCTCCCTCCCTCTCGGTGGGGGCGTGGAGGTGCTCCTCTGAGGCCAGCCTGTTAGGAGCTGTGTTGCGTTCTCCCCTCCGTCAGCAGAGCATGTCACAGAGGTTAAACTGCACCTCAGGAACACCGCCACGGAATGAGGAGCCAATTAACTAATCAATAGTTATTTAGAGGGGGTGCACAGGGATTAACAGCCCCACTGTAGAACACACACCTCCTCCTCCTCCTCCTCCTCCTCCTCCTCCTCCTCCTCCTCCTTCCTCCTGCCTCCTCCTCCTCCTCCTCCTTCCATTCCTCTTCACTAAACTTTCTTGTTTCTGTTCTGTCTCGCTTAAACTTACTAATTAGCAATAAAATGCATCTCTCTCTCTCTCTCTCTCTCTCTCTCTCTCTCTCTCTCTCTCTCTCTCTTCTCTCTCTCTTCTCTCTCTCTCTCTCTCTCTCTCTCTCTCTCTCTCTCTCTCTCTCTCTCTCTCTCTCTCTCTCTCTCTCTCTCTCTCAGAGCACTTTGTTGGAAAAGGGTGAAAAAAGCATTGATTTTATTTATGTGTGTATCAAAGCGCTGGATAAAGAATTTGAGGTGCGTTGAAATAAAACTAGGGAAAGAAAGAGATTGATTCGGGCCAAACGGGAGGGAAAGGGTTGACAGTCTAAATTATAAAGCAGAATTTGTTGCTTTTAAAAACATTTCAATGCAAAAGGCTTTTAATCTATCACTTTAAATGCACCAGAAAATTGTCAGAATCCCTGAATAGAACATTAGTTTGGAGGAGAAAAGCGGGCCGTACCATGTGTGCCCAAAGATTTTTATGACACAGTGTGATTAAATCTTGACAAAACCAAACGCTCCCACCCACCAATTAGTGTGTGCGTGATGTAAAATGGAAAAAAAAAACACAATTTAAAGCTCGCCACAACTTTGGAATCCGAGCCTCGGAACCAAAACATTTGCCGCAGTGCCTAATTATTCAGGGTTTAGCCGGTCTTGAGTCAAAGCAAAGCCCTCGCCGTCGATATAAATATCCCCCATATATAATTAATGCTAAAGATGTTGACGAGGCTGACTACGGAGCAGAGGCTTCATATGATCCTCTGACGCACTACACACCTCCACCAGGAGACCAAGAGATCACCTACCTCCACCAGGGGACCTACCTCCACCAGGGGACCTACCTCCACCAGGGGACCTACCTCCACCAGGGGACCTACCTCCACCAGGGGACCAGGGGATACCTACCTCCACCAGGGGACCTACCTCCACCAGGAGACCAGGGGATACCTACCTCCACCAGGGGACCTACCTCCACCAGGGACCTACCTCCACCAGGGGACCTACCTCCACCAGGAGGCCAGGGAATACCTACCTCCACCAGGGGACCTACCTCCACCAGGAGACCAGGGGATACCTACCTCCACCAGGAGACCAGGGGATACCTACCTCCACCAGGAGACCAAGAGACCACCTACCTCCACCAGGAGACCAAGAGACCACCTACCTCCACCAGGAGACCTACCTCCACCAGGAAACCAGGGGATACCTACCTCTACCAGGAGACCAGGGGATACCTACCTCCACCAGGGTACCTCCACCAGGAGACCAAGAGACCACCTACCTCCACCAGGAGACCAAGAGACCACCTACCTCCACCAGGAGACCAAGAGACCACCTACCTCCACCAGGAGACCAAGAGACCACCTACCTCCACCAGGAGACCAAGAGACCACCTACCTCCACCAGGAGACCAAGAGACCACCTACCTCCACCAGGAGACCAGGGGATACCTACCTCCACCAGGAGACCAAGAGACCACCTACCTCCACCAGGAGACCAGGGGATACCTCCACCAGGAGACCAGGAGATACCTACCTCCACCAGGAGACCAGGGAGCAAGCGGAGAGGGAGGTTTGAGGATAGGCTCCGTCACCATGGGAGGGGGAGGGGGGTGGAGGAGTGGTGGTGGAGGAGGAGGAGGAGGAAGAGGAGGAAGAGGAGGAGGAGGGGGTCTCCAGCGCTTGGTTTCGGGGTTGACACCTCATCCATCTCTAACTCCTCCTGGGGACCCCCGGCGGGGAAGAGAGAGGGTCACCTCCTCTTAACAAGGAGCCTGGGGAGTCAGCGGGGGAGGAGGGGGGGAGGGAGGACACAGGGGGAGGAGGAGGAGAGGGGAGAGGATGAGGGTCACAGAGTAACAGAGAGGAAGGAGCACCAGAGGTAAGGGAGGGAGAGATGGGGGAGGAGGGGGAGGGGAGGGAGGAGAGGGAGAGGGCGGGTGAGGGGTGATAAAGTAAACGATAGAACTAGGAAGGGAATTAAGTTTGTGTTTTTTGAGTGTAGTGTGTGTGTGTGTGTGTGTGTGTGTGCTGTCAGTGTGTGTGTGTGCTGTCAGTGTGTTTGTGTGTGTGTCGTGTGTGTAGTCTATGTCAGTGTTGTCAGGTCTTTGTGTCTGTATGTTGGTGTTGGCAGTGTCTTTGTGTGTGTGTGTGTGTGTTTGCGTTGTCAGTGTGTGTGGGTGTTAGTGTTGTCATTCGGTTTGTGTGTGTTGTCAGTGTGCGTTTGATAGTGTTGTCAGTCTGTCTGTGTGCGATTGTGTGTATAGTGCGTGTCCACATGCTCAGTGTGTTTGTGCTGGCAGAATGTGTTTGTGTGTCGCGTATGTCAATGTGTTTGTGTGTGTATGTTTGTGTTGTGTGTTCGTGTGCACAAACAGTGTTGCCAGTCTGTGTGTATGCTTGTGTTGTCATTGTGTGTTTGCTAGTGTTCTCAATCTGTCTGTGTGTGTTTGTGTGTATTGTGTGTCCATGTTCTCAGTGGGTTTGTGTTGTCAGTATGTGTTTGTCTGTGTAGTGCACCTCCATGTTCTCAGTGTGTTTGTGTTTGTCTGATGAAGGGAACGGTGTGTGTGTGTGTGTGGGGGGGGGGGGTTGTCATGGCGCCCTGGCCCCCTGGGGTCCCCCAGCGATTGTTTTTACCGCTCCAACTCGGGGACGGGGAAGGTGACCCCCACTGCTCAGCCAGCGGAACAAACCGCCTGTCAATTAGTGACATCACCTGCACCGGCCGCACGGCCCCTCCCCCCCTCCCTCCCTCCGCCCTGAAGGGAGGGATGGGGGAGGGAGGAGGGAGGTTATTAGGTATCATGGTCTTTAATTCAGTCCACTGGGGTCCGTGGCAGTTTGTCGTTTACACGTTTATGATTAATGAGTAAAAGCCTGCGGGCCCTAGGGACGGCCGGCCGGGGTGTGTGGGGGGGACTGGGGCAGGGGAGGGGGGGGGGGACCAGCATTCACAGGGTCAACGCGAAGCGAACCGCTCAGAGAATCGAACCTGCGGGCCGTGCTCGTGGCAGTCGTTATGCTCCTAATTAACCCTTATTGTAATGTATGTTTGTGTTTGTCTGCGTGTATATGTGTGTGTGGGCATGTGCCTGTGTGTGTGTGTGTGTGTGTTTGTATGTATGTGTGTGTGTGTGTGTGTGTGTGTGTGTGTGTGTGTGTGTGTGTGTGTGTGTGTGTGTGCGTGTGTGTGTGTGTGTGTGGTTTTCCTTTTGCGTGTTGTGTGCGTGCGTATGCTTGTGTGTGTGTGTGTGTGTGTGTGCGTTTCCTTTTGCGTGTGTGTGCGTGCATATGCTTGTGTGTTTACATGTGTGTGCGTGCTTGCGCGTTTTTGTGGCTGTGCGTGTGTGTGTGGGTTTGCATGCGTGTGTGTGTCTCTGTGTGTGTCTGTGTATGTGTCTACATGCATGTGTATGCATGCGTGCGTGTCTGCGTGTGTCTGCGTGCGTGTGTGTCTCTGTGTGTGTGTCTGTGTGAGTGTCTGCGTGCGTGTGTGCGTGCGTGCGTGCTTGCGTGTATGTGTGTCTGTGTGTGTGTGTCTGCGTGCATGCGTCTGCGTGCGTGTGTGCGTGTCACTGGGGCCTGGTCATTGGTCACTGAGCCCTGGTCAATGGTGCCTTGCTCAACAGTACGTGCACAAGGCGAAAGTTTGACATGTTTACACAATTTCACAATTTCAGCAGTTCTTGTTTTATTTAGTAAAAGTCCAATGAAAAGCTGTCCAGCTTAGCCCAGTAGTGCATATCGTGTGTGTGTGTGTGTGTGTGTGTGTGTGTGTGTGTGTGTGTGTGTGTGTGTGTGTGTGTGTGTGTGTGTGTGTGTGTGTGTGTGTGTGTGTGTGTGTGTGTGTGTTTAGCGTGTGTGTGTGTGCATATGCTTGGGTGAGTGTGTGTGTATGTATGTGTGTTTCTGAATCTCAGTGTGTGTGTGTATGTGTGTGTGTGTGTGTTTGCTTCTGTGTTTGTGAGTTTGTGTGTGTGTGTGTGTGTGTGTGTGTGTGCGTGTGCGTTTGTGTGTGTGTTGATGAAAGCAATTGAAAGGGACGAGAGAGATGGGAGGCAGAAAGATGGAGGGAGGGACGCAAAAAGTTAACAAGCAGGCCAGAGACAGAGAGCCAATAGAAACAGAGAGACGGATAGAGAGGTTCTAACATGGCAGAGGGACAGAGAGGGAAATACACTCAGACAGGGGAGACAGGGAGAGAGGGGGAGACACAGGGAGAGAAAGTAAAGAGATCTCTTATTAAACACACTGCCTGAGGCTCATTAAGACTACAGATCCGTAGGCATGGAAACCACCTCCCCTTCCTCACCCTCATCCCTCCCCCACCCTCCCCCCTCCCCTCCACGCGCCTTGCTAAACAGGCTAATTAGGGGAAGACTCTCCGGAGCGTCCCGGTAATGGACGCACTCCTGCCGCCCCGGGACGCACCGCACTGTTATGCTAACATGCTAACACAACGTAAGGCTTGTTAGCACAACAGGCTAACACACCGCAGGGTGCTACAAACCACAGCACCCTGGCAGCCGGCAGTTCCTCGGGCCCTAGCGTGTGTTAGCATGTTATGCTCACACGCTAACACACCGTCGGGCCTGCGTGTTCATTAGAGCACATCCTTGGAATAACGGATCCACACTTTATCTAGCAAAAGGCTGTACTTGCGGTGGGGGTTAGCCTACAGTCGGCAGTGATGCTATAGATTGTGAACTAAGCATTGCGGTTCAAACCTTATTATCCCTATGCTCAACAGCCGCGTTAAGCTAATCCGGCCAATGGAGATGCATCTGGCTGCGTGCTGCCGTTGTAACTGTCTGCTGGCGCTGGCGTTGTATGGAATGTTTTTCTAAGGCGCTAATGGGAGAACGCTGTACGTCAGTACTTTGCGTTATATAATGCAGCATTATGCGGTTAAGAGACATCGGGGCTCGGGGGAGAGAGAGAGTGCAAGAGAGGTTCTTGTCTTTGACTGCTTTCATGCTCTTTCGCCCATGTTCGCTAGGCGGGGAGAGCTCGCCAGATGAAGGTAAACAACATCTCCCTGGTTAATTATTCAACACTAGCCCACAATTGAGAGATTAATGAGATAAATAAATTATTTTATCCATTGGTGGTGGTGTGATTTGTATTCCACTCATGGTGTTATTTTTATGCTATCTCGGCGGTCAGTGGAATAAAAGAGTTAGCAAGACGCTCGGCTAACTATGCAATGGGCTTCGGGACGCAGAGCAGCTAGTCGCGATCACTGCATGAATCAGGGGACCCATAGCTTGTAATTAGCGGCCGTTTTAACAGATTAAACTCACAACAGGTGTAAATTTGGCGGGATGTTTTAATGCTTGGCTAATCAGCTCTGACGACAGCGCAAGCGGGCGGGACTGGCGTCATCCTAAAGGGTTTGGAGGGCTCTCCTTTTACAGCCAATAAAAAACACTCCGGGTTGAAGTTCTCCCCAAGTGTCCTTTAAACAACAGTCAGAGGACAAAGCAGTTTAGCGTTTGCTTTGAAACACGAGAGGAACGGACGGGCCTGGCTTCTGTCTGCGGGAGCCAGGGTTGGATTAGACTGAACGACTGACGGACAAACAGTCTGACCAAGTGACAGACTGAGAGAATGACAGACAGACAGAGTGATCAACTGATGGACAGCCCAACTGACAGATAGACTGACTTACTGACAGATAGGCCGCGTTCAGACTGCCAGCCGAAATCCGATTTTTAGCCCATCCAGATTGGAACCGGATGACTCTTTTGTAGTCTGAACAGTCCCAAGTCACATGAAATCCGATTTTTGCGAAACGGATCTGAACCACCTATGGAGGTGGTTTCAGATCGCATTTGGACAGATGCGTCTCAGTCTGAACAGCTCCAAACACTCAGATCGGATTTGACTGTCCGTGACGTCACTCTACGCGACGCCAGACCTGACCCAATGCGCCAAACCACCCGCCTCAGTCCTTGGACAGAGGAAGAAACGAAATGCCTCATTAATCTGTGGGGAGATGGGTCCGTTCAAGCGAAGCTCGAGGACATGTATCGGAATAAGTCGATTTATGAAAGTCTTTCGTGTTCTTTGATCCATCTTGTTTGTTATTTTTTTTCTCGTCGCTATTACATGACGTAACGCAATACACGCGCTGGATGACGCCTCCGCTCCGACGTCGTCGTTGCTACAGCAACCTGTCAGATGGGTCAATAATGTGGCCCAGTCTGAACAGAGCCAAATGCGATTTGGACACTTGCTAAAACAGTGTGGACAGTCAGCCCTAAAAATCGGATATGAGAAGGAATCCGATTTGAATCAGATTTGCCTGCAGTCTGAACGCGGCCATAGATTGCCCAACTGACAGACACCAACTGAGTGACAAGTGGCATTAATTAATCCACCGAAGGATCATCCAATCAATCAAACAGACATAGTCATAAAGTCATAAAGTGTCATGGTCTGTGTTTCCTTGTCTTGTTTTGGTATGTTTCCGGTTTTACTTTGATATCTGTCTTCGTTTCTCCCCATGTCAGGTTTACCTCCTGTGTGATTACTGCTCCCTCCCCTAATGTGTTTCAGCTGTTACTCGTTGCTTGCCCTGTGTGTTTGGTATTCAAGCCCTTGTCTTTGCTTTGTTACTTGTCGGATCATTGTAGTTTGTGGTGTAGTTTGTGTCCTGTGTGCTACCTGTGTTCCCGGTGTTCCCTGTGTTACCCGCGTCACCCGTGTTCTCGGTGTTCCTTGCCCTTTGAGTTAATAAGTTATCCTTTTACCTGAACTGTCTGCGTTTGGGTCCCTTCCTGCCTGCCTGCCACCCGCTAATCATGACAAAAAGTTAGATAAAAACTCAGTCTCTTACATACAACTCTTACGTTATGTAACGACACAACGGAACAAACAATCAAACACCAGTGTCACGACGAGGAGCTTGCTTACAGAATGAGCGGCGATATGATGGATGAGCTCGTTCATTGGAAGAGAGGAGGCAGCGTCCGAAACGGAGTAACAGCCAGAAGTAATCTTCTAACCGTCCGCTCTGAACATTGAAGGGAAACGTTTGACTAAGCGAAAAACCGCACCGCGCTCATCAGCTCAGAGGACGAGGCGAACACGCTGCACTGGAGATAGAGCTAGAGCTGGGAAATGTAATTAACTGGGATTATGTATGCAGTTATGTATGGCTGCCTCTGTAAAGACGCAAGGTATTGATAAGGGAACAATCCACCCTCAGAGTCGCAGTGTGTATATTTCATCCCCCTCAGTGAGAAGGCAGGAGACTTTCATAATCCCAAAAACTCTTAAGAGATTCTGTGTTCCAGCAGGCTGGGATGCTAAGGCACTGACTTAGCATTGACTACAGTTACTCCAGGTTGTTCTGAGCTCCAAGCTCGCTACTGATACTTATTGCCACTTGATTTGATTATTTATTGGCTGAACCCTGATCATGGCACATGAACCTAAGAAGAAGTGAGGTGTTGATGATGTGGAACGACCGGGACCCACAATGCAACACTAAACACACCACCTCAACGGCGACCCAGTGTATAATTCTGAAAACATGAAACGGAACATGTGCTGGAAACGTTCTCCGGAGAACCAACCTCAAGGTTCTGGTCAGGTGGGTTCCCCTTTCATCGCAAACTCAATCCAACTTTATTGATCCACTTCTTTTAAGCAGAACTCCAGCACAGTCCTAAACAAGGGAAACAACACAACAACATCAAGACATCAGTTTAAACTAATGAATCTGAATCAAAGATAGAACACATTGACTCATTACATTGAGCTATATGAAATAGGTAAAGGTTTTGTAGTAATTGATATTGATTGAAAGAGTATACAGAGGGAGGTATACATTACAAACACAATTTTTCATGCAGGCAGTGTGAATACAATTTAAACAGACAGTATACTAATATTTCTTTGGGGGATAAGTTAAGGCTAAAGCGAGCCACAGCCAGTAAACCAGGAACACACACACACACACACACACACACACACACACACACACACACACACACACACACACACACACACACACACACACACACACACACACACACACACACACACACACACACACACACGTCTTGTCTGTGAAGGTTTGAAGGTTACTCGTGCAATCAATATGTTTTCCAGACCGACTCAAACACAAACAGACAGACTGAAGGTTTGAAGGTTACTAGTGCAATCAATATGTTTTCCAGACCGACTCAAACACAAACAGACAGACAGTAGTATACAGACAGACAAGCATTCAGATGGAGAGCGAGAGAGCGAGAGAGAGAGAGAGAGAGAGAGAGAGAGAGAGAGAGAGAGAGAGAGAGAGAGAGAGAGAGAGAGAGAGAGGGTGAAGGATACAGGAGCTGGCTATTGTTGGACTGATGGTAACATAACAACCAGAATGTTCGTTTAGATACGTTCCGATCTGCTCAGACTGCCCTGAGAGGGTAATCAACACAACCACTCCCTTCAGGACCAGCAGACGAGAGAGAGAGGTCTGAGAGGTCCTCAGACCGGGCGCTCCCCTCTCGCTCCCCTCTCGATGGTCACCCAGGTCGTGGTCCCAGAGCAGGTAGCCCTGCTCCGGGACCAGAGGTTGTTGATTCACCCCCCCCGAAGGACGCTACGAGGGAGACAGAGGACCAGGATGGAACCCAGAACCTTCTCTCAGAGCGCCGCCATGCTAGCACGCTCCCTGCCATGCCGCCACACCCACACCCACGCAGCCTTGAGGTCTGTGTGTGAGCGTGAGTTTGTGCGTGTGTGTGTGGGTGTGTGTGTGTGCGTGTGGGTCTGTGTATGTGTGCGTGTGTGTGTGAGTGAGTGATTGAGTGAATAAGTGAGTGAGTGAGTGAGTGAGTGAATGTGTTTGTATGTGTGTGAGTGGGATAGAGAAACAGAGTGAGAAAGAGAGAGAATGAGAGAGTGAGAGTGAGTGAGTGAGTGAGTGAGTGAGTGAGTGAGTGAGTGAGTGAGTGAGTGAGTGAGTGAGTGAGTGAGTGAGTGAGTGAGTGAGTGAGTGAGTGAGTGAGTGAGTGAGTGAGTGAGTGAGTGAGTGAGTGAGTGAGTGAGTGAGTGAGTGAGTGAGTGAGTGAGTGAGTGAGTGAGAGAGCGAGAGAGAGAGAGAGAGAGAGAGAGAGAGAGAGAGAGAGAGAGAGAGTGAGAGAGAGAGAGTTTCTGACAGTGGAGGGAGGAGGGCTGTGAAGGGGTCACGGTTGTGGGTCGATGGGTTTATTTAAAGCTGTTTGTTTCTCCGTCTCAGCCTCGCTTTCGGCGACTGCTGCAGCATTGTAACGTCACAATACCAAATCACACCGCTCAAACCGCCGCGCAAGGACAGAGGGTGTGTGTGTCTCAACAGATAAGTACACTCGCGCACACACACACACACATTCAAAAGCAAAAGAAAATCAAACTTTACTTCTAAGGTCATCTCCACTTTGTGCTGTTGCCCTGGCAACCGTCTCTTTTGGTGGCAACATTCCTGTAGAGTATCCGTGAGCCAGCAGAGGACCTCAGGGAGACCATGGGAGAGTGACCGGATCCCCCGAGGAGCTGAGGGGGAGATGGGGGGGGGGGAACAAGGATAAGACCAGCAAGTTCTGGGGGGAGGTAAAACGGTTTCTTAGCGTGTCCGGTCTGACACGGAGTGGTCGTTCTCACATGTCAGATCGGACATGCTGGCATGTTGTGATGGTTTCTTATGTGTCGCCCACACTCTGGTGGCCACGCCGACAGACCAGGGTCATGTGACCCCCTGCGGCGCCTCACGGAAACATCTCAGCGGTCCGCGGGCAGAACGACACACACACACACTCACTCTGAGGTCTCATTTGGAAACAGCGGCCAGGGAGATAGAGGAGAGAGGAGAGGAGAGGAGAGGAGAGGAGAAGACGGGAGAGAGAGGAGAGGAGAGTGGAAGAGAGGAGAGGAGAAGAGAGGAGAGGGAGGAGATGAGAGGAGAGGAGAGGGGAGATGAGGAGAGGGAGAGGAGAGGAGAGGAGAGGAGAGTGGAGGACAGATGGGGTGGGGAGAGGAGTGAGAGGAGGAGGAGAGTGAGAGGGAGAGGAGAGGAGGAGGAGAGGAGAGGAGAGGAGAGGAGAGGAGAGGAGAGGAGAGGAGAGGAGAGGAGGAGAGATGGGGAGGAGAGGAGAGGAGGAGGAGGATGGGGGAGGAGAGGAGAGGAGGGAGGGGAGAGCGGCGGGAGGGAGAGGGAGGGGGGCGGGGGAAGTTACGGGCCGGAGGTTGGGAGGATGAGTGAGACGAGGGCGTGAAGTAAAGAAGGCCGATGAAGAGGATGTTAGGGGGGAGGAGGAAAGGGAGGGGGAGAGGGAGGAAGACGCGGGCGCGATGAAGAGGAGGACGATTCAGAGAGAGGGTGGGAGGGGGGAGTACAATGAGGACATGATGAGGAGAGGGATGATGAAGAGGAGTGTCGCGGGAGGGGGAGGAGGATGAGGTGGTGATGAAGAGAAGGACGATGAAGAGGATGGTAGGGGCTAGCTTTCTGTATCTGATGTATAGCCTGCCTCCTAGACAAACCACTCCTAGCACTGTGCTTCAAAGACCCCCGCGCGCACACACACACACACACACACACACACACACACACACACACACACACACACACACACACACACACACACACACACACACACACACACACACACACACACACACACACACATACACGATCATTAACAAGCAGAGAGGGAGAAGAAGCGGTCTAAAATGTTGTTTTTCTATACTTGTGAACTTCTTGTGATCTTCATTCATCTTTGGTTGAAAAGAGAAGACACCTCCGGTATGAATTAATAATTGAGTTATTAAGCGAGCCTTACATATCGACAGCCATTCTTCCTTTGTACTATTCAAACGTGTCTCAGCAGACTCTCTGAGACGCAGGACTTCAGTCGACCCAACGCAACGAGCCGGCGAGGAGGAGCTGTGAAGACCTCTCTCCCAGCGGGCAGACTGGGACCAAACCCATGGGTGAGGTGGAGGGGGAGACTCCACCTCACCCTGGGTGGAGCTCCAGAGAGTGGCCTCTCTCTCTGTGGGTCTCTCCCTTCGCCTCACCCCGGGTGAGTTCTCTCTGAACACGCTCCTGGCCACGATGCTGTAAAGCACGATCTGTTTGGAGCAGCACGTTTTCACCCAGACCTCAGTGGATTTCATCAAGGGACCTTGATGGATGCATTTACAGTATATAAACCCAACAAAAATCCACACCGCAATCATTTAAATCCAAAGGAAATGCACTACAGGACAAAATATTATTCAAAGAGAAAATGGAAAAAAGCATTTTACAAATGTTTATATTTTATCAATTGTAAACAGTTGCAGCACACAGCATGATATAATATATCAATTCAAAGGACATCAAACCAAGTACAGAGCAGAGTACACATGCCTGCGTGTTCCCGATATATCACAGCACTCAGTGGAGTGAAGGCTGTTAATAGCATATCTTGTCACATTTGCCTAACATAACCTCACTTAACGGTCGGTCCAAGAAGTAACATGAAGCCGATGAATGGGGCGGCGGGATGAGTAGCATTAACACTAAATTCTAAATTCAATTTAAAGGGGACATATACCACCAGGTGTGAGTGGGATTAGCAATGCAAGCTGATTCAAAAATCTGCCCCGTATGACATCACTAGTGGGCGTGTCCACCTAGATCTGTGCTGGACAGATGAGCAACGTTTACTTCAGTCCACTGGGTAGGCTGGTAGACTGATCTGTCCAGCACAGATCTAGGTGGACACGCCCACTTGTGATGTCATATGGGGCAGTTTTTCCGAAACGGTTTGTAAGGCTAATCACGCTCACACCTGGTGGTATAATTAGTCCCCTTTAAGCTGTGTCACACACAGGGTTAGCTCCCCTATTTCTTACGGCATCGGGCAGACTAGGAGCAGCTAGCAAGATGTAGCGACGCCTGGACCGTAGCACTGCTGGGAGAAGAGGAAGGAGTTCTAGTCAGCAGCACTCTAACCTCATTATTAAACGTACCCAGTGTTAGTCTCCCCCTCTCCCTCTTTATATGTTGTGTCAGAAGGTATGCTACCTTATCTACATAAAGGGTAGGTCGAGTTATATTTCATAAAACATCTGATTAAACAAATAGAGAGGCGTCTCGTAGCATTAGCCGCTGTCTGCCCGGCTGCCTCGGAGAATTAGAGCTTTAATCAGACCAGGAGACGGAGGGGAGGTCCTCTGCTAATCAGAGGGCTGGGGGAATGGCTAGTATGCTGATACACACACTCTCACACAAAGACACACACAAACGCACACACGGACACACATACACACTCATTCCAACTCTCTCTCACACACAGACACATTTACACACTCATTCCAACTCTCTCTGGACACACGCGCACGCACAGACACACACAAACACACAGATACACACATGATCTCATCTCAACTCTCTCTCTCACGCACACACACAATCGGATATTTTGCACTGTCAAATCAAAACACACGAACAAAATACACACACACACACGTAGCAGAAACTCTGTTGGGATTTTCAAAGCGAATGATTGTCACTTTTGATCAGTAAAACCTATTGAATATATTATTAGAAAAAAAACACCTCAGCAATTGTCGTTTTACACTTAATATAGTCTTACAAACACAAACACACACACACACACAAATACACATATACACAATCTTACACAGACACAAACACACACACACAAACAGCGTTTTGCATGTCGTTTGTGGAGGTTGACAGGTTTTGCCAGCTAGTAGCTGAGCATTAGCAGAGAGCTGCCTTAGCAGCACTGGCAGGTGAAGAAAACAGCTTTCTAGTCTGCAACACCCTAACCTGATTCTAAAATGTACCCTGCATTAATCTCTATCTCACTGTGTCTCTCTCTATGTCTCTCTTTATCTCTCCCTCTCTCTGTCTCTCTTCCACTCCGTCTCCCTCTCTCTTTGATTCTCTCTTTCTCCCTCTCCCTCCCTCTCTCTCCATCTGTGTGTGTCTCTCTCCCACTCTTTTCTACACCTGAGTGCCTTTTCTCAGTTTCTCAGTGTATGTGTGTGTTATTGTGTCTGTATGTGTGTGTGAGCATGAGTGTGTGAGCGTGTGCTCCTGTGTGTGTGTGTGTGTGTGTGTGTGTGTGTGTGTGTGTGAGTGTGTGTCTATGTGTGTGCGTGCCTGTGTGTATCTGAGTGTTGGTGTACGTTTGTGTGTGTGTATGTGTGTGCGCGCGTATGTGTGTCTAGACCAAAACATCATCACAAACAGCTCGAGCAGAACTTGTTGTTAAAGTTTTTCGCGTGAGCAGATTAGGATATTTATCTGATGAAATTAAACTTTTGCTGAGGAAATCTCCCCCCCCCACCCTCTAGAACACCTGGACGTGTTTCAGAGAAATGGCTTCTGTCTCAGTTGAGCGGTCTCACTGTTACTGGTTCAATGTGTCTGAGGGCCTTGCGGTTAGCAGCCATTCAGCTGTCAGAGCATCACCAGACCCCCCCGGATGGCGATGTGTTGTCATTGGCCGAACCTTACATCAATCAATCCAGGAGGGCAGGCTCTTTCCCCTTAACATGAGGACATCATGTTCAATGTAACGACATCCTGAACAAACATACATGAACAATAGAACAATGTGTGTAGACATTGAGATGGACTGTAGAGTGAAAGACCAAGACAGTCATAGAGGCAGAAACAGGCAGGCAGGCAGGTGGGAAGACACCCACCCAGACAGACAGAAAGCGTCATTCAGTTACAGCAGGTTTACTAGCAGTAACCCAGCAGTGTACTTGCAGTAAACTAGCATACTAGCAGTAGACTAGCAGTGTTGCTGAATCTGCTAAACAAGCAGCTTCATCAACTGCTGAGTCGTCGCGGTTACCGTGGATACATCAGTGGGTCCTAACAGGACGCGTCTTAGCAAGCCGTCAACGACGTTTATCAGGCATTTACTAGTAACACCTCCACACGGTCACTCACATCCAACCTGGAGACGTGTTGATTGGTCAGAGGGTCTCAAACGGCACTGAAGCAGCTCAGCCGCCTCCATGCGCCCTCCCCCTCCCTACAGCGCTCCCGAGCTCCAGTGACCAAGCCTCACAGCGAGTGTTAAGAAGAAGTTTGGGATCGCAGCCCAATGTGTCTGACCCCCCCCCCCCGGTGACCGCCCGGTGTGACCCCCTCTGACACCCCATCACTCTGCACCCGCTGCCTCTCCTCCTCCTCCCTCCTCATCTCTCCTCCTCCTCTCCTCCTCCTCCCTCCTCTTCTCTCCTCCTCTGATAGGCAGAGGCCTGGGGCCTATTGATCAATCGGTGGCACAGTTCACTTGGTTTGAGGGATCCGAGATTCATTTCAAAAGGTTGTGTTGTTATTTATTTATTTGGGTTGTACAGTTCACTCCTTGCTGTTGGATTTCTATCCACCGTATGATTTGGAAAGCAGAGATTGCAGCAATGCAAGTTGTTCTGGGAGCTCGGCTGTAATGTATTTTTTAAATAGACCGCAGATTAAAATGAAACATAGCAAAAATAAACAGAAGCGATTGTGTCTTTCAGAGGGAGAGAAAGCGAGAGAGTGGATTGGTAGAAACAGCAAAAATAGACGGAGCGAGAGGGGAGAAAGGAGAGAGTGATAGGGTGTGAGAAGGGGAGTCAGGCAAAGAGGGAAGGACTGAGCTAGAGAGGGAGAGAAGGGGAGAAAAAAAGCAAGAGAGAGCGCGTGAGAGAGAGCGAGAGGGCGAGAGAGAGCGAGAGGGCGAGAGGGAGAGAGAGATAGATTCAATGCACTACAATTATCTCACATTGAGAGCGGGGTGTGAGCATATAGATGTGCACACTTTAAACTTGACTCAGGAATAGACACACACAGACTGAGATCGAGATATGGTTAGGGTAGTAAACCGTGTAAGTGAGAGAAATACACACACCCGAAATACACTCCATGAGAGAGCGAGACAGCAAGAGAGCGAGAGAGACAGAGACAGAGACAGAGACAGAGACAGAGACAGAGACAGAGAGAGACAGAGACAGAGAGAGAGAGAGAGAGAGAGACAGAGACAGAGACAGAGAGAGAGAGAGAGAGAGAGAGAGAGAGAGAGAGAGAGCATGAGCGACAGAGACATGACACCAGGCTGTTCTTGAGGCAGACCCAGAGTTCAGTCAGACAGCGTGTTGTGGCGTCCTGCAGATGTAACTTAACTGTGTGTTAATACAAACCTGGGCCGTAGAGCTCAGATAAAGACCTGATGTATCGGAGCCAGGCTGATGCATGTGTAATACCTTTGAGTAATTACACATCAAAGTGTTTGGTTGCTGAGGAGGTCATTTCCTAAAGGGGTATAATCTAAGACTCTGATCCTTCCGTTAATGTGTCAGATAAACAGACCGGCCCGGAGACAGGATTGATCTTTTTAACTCATTACTCATCTAACTATTTAGATGAGTAACGACAATTTTCTAATAACTTCATCCATCAAACTTAAAGCTGCAGTGGGCAGGCGGAGGCCAAAGGAAGATAGATCCAGGAAGTACCAACTGAAAACACCCCCCCCGCCCCTTCAGGCCTCCATCTAAAGCCACTCATCCAAATGCACACGTAGCTCGTAGCTTTAGCGACAGGTCCGCCCCCAAACACACAAGTAGCTCGTAGCTTTAGCGACAAGTCTGTTCCGCCAAACACACGAGTAGCTCGTAGCTTTAGCAACAGGTCCCCTCCGCCTAACACGATTGTAGCTTTAGCCACAGTTGCGCTCCCAAACACACGCGTAGCTCGTAGCTTTAGCCACAGGTCTGCCCCCAAACACACTCATAGCTCGTAGCTTTAGCAACAGGTCCTCCCCCGAACAAACACGTAGCTCATAGCTGTAGCGACAGGTCCACCCCAAACACACACGTAGCTCGTAGCTTTAGCAAAAAGTTCTGCTCACAAACACATGCGTAGCTTTAGCAACAGGTGCGCTCCAAAACACACACGTAGCTCATAGCTTTAGCGACAGGTCCGCCCCCAAACACACACAGCGTCAGGCCCGCCCCCAAAACACACACGTAACTCGTAGCTTTAGCGACAGGTCCGCCCGTAAACACACACGTAGCTCACGGCTTTAGCGCCAGGTCCGCCTAGCTGGGTGTAAAACACAGCGCCGCAGGGGAGACGGACAGGTAGGACGTCCGATCATTTCATTGGAGCAGAATGAACTGATTGGACGAGCTGATTACAGGCCTGAGACAGCCAAAGATACGGGATTAAAAATAAATGCAGAGGATTTGATTGACTGATTGCTGTGGAGATGTATAGAGATTTTAAATGAATATGACAAAAAATGCTTTTAAAATAAATAGCACCTGCGTGTTATTTATTTTATTTGTGTGTGTTGTGTGTGTGTGGGTGTGGGTGTGGGTGTGCGTGTGTGTGTTTGCGTTTGCGTGCATATGTGTGTGTGCGTTTGCCTGAATATATGTGTGTGTGTGTGCATTTGTGTGTATTTGTGGGTGCGTGCGGATGGTCGTATTTCCCAGTGGGCGTGAGTAGACCATAAAGCAACACCTCGTGCGTGTGTAAATCTGTCCAGACAGACCTGACACTGTGCCCGCATCAACCAACACAGGAGTCCTCTGCTTCCACAACACGATTTACTGAGGCGGCTTCATGGACGTCACATAACACTAAATCAATATAAGTTATTATGGGAATTAGTAAAAGTCTGTCTCTCGGTTTGAATGTCGGTTTCTCTCTACACGTCTGTACTATATTGGTTGTAGTTTGATTGTGTGTGTGTGTGTTACTGTGTAACTGCATATGTGTGTGTGTGTGTGTGTGTGTGTGTGTGTGTGTGTGTGTGTGTGTGTGTGTGTGTGTGTGTGTGTGTGTGTGTGTGTGTGTGTGTGTGTGTGTGTGTGTGTGTGTGTGTGTGTGTGTGTGTGTGTGTGTGTGTATGTGCAGGTGCGTGTGGGTGTGGGTGATGGGGGTGTGTGTGGTGTGTGTGTATGTGTGTGTGCGTTTGTATGTATGCTGTGTGCGTTTGTATTTATGTGTGTATGCGTGGTATATGTGTTTGTGTGCACTTTTAAACGTGTGTGTGTGTGTTGTGCGTAAGCGAGCCTGTGGCTGTTTTTTAGTGTGTGCATGTGTGCGTCTACAATAAAGCCTGACCTGAACCGAGGTCATTCTAATATTCATAAGAATGAAATATGAATGAATGAAAGATGAATGAGGGCTGCATGCATGAATAGCTTAGCCACACATCCAAATGAATGAATGCAGGCGGTATTTACAATGGCAACAAAGTGGATTCTGCGGCCCGCCTGAATATTGTATAAAGGGCGTTCCCCCTCGCTGTTTGAACAGGTGAAGGTGTGACCATGTGACACTGGGGCCATGTGGTGGGGTGACTGAACAGCCTCCAGACGTCTCAGCCGTGTGTCAAGGCTGCACCACACGTTACACTCCTCGCGTTATTAAACTATGCATTATTATGGATTATATTATCATTAAATTATGGATTATATTGATATTTTCATTATATGATGTATTATATTGATATGGATGATATTATTATATGATGTTTGTATGAAGTGTTTATTATTGTAGTATGGATGGTGTTATTCTATGCATTGAGTTCTGACGTGTTTCTAGGCGGCGTCGTCATGACGACAGAGAGAAGCTACGCACAGAGGACAGACACACATACGTAGGGAACTGAAACACTGCCCTCAGTGCTACTGATGGGTCGATGTTATTACTGTTATTATAAGCACTTTAATTGCTATTTGATGCACAATTAAAAAGAAAACAGTTCAAGATAAAAGGATGTTCTGCGGCTTTCAGCAGACGATGCGGACAACAACAAGAAATCTGAAATAGGCAATCTATCCAAAGGAACGGCACAAAAACCCAAACACAAGTTCACCGGCCGAAAGATATTAAACACATATGCACGCACACGCACACACAGACCCACACACGTGCATGCACACAACCACAAAGCCAAAAACATGCACACACACACATGCACGCACACACACACACGCATGCACGCACGCACGCACGCACGCACAAATGCACGCACGCACACATTCACACACCCACACACACACATTCAAACACACCAACACATTCAAACACACAAACACCCGCACACGCACACACACGCACGCACACACACACACACACGCACGCACGCATATATTCACACACACACACACACACACACACACACACACACACACACACACACACACACACACATTCAAACACACCCATACATTAAAACACCCACACAAACACACACACACACACAGGCACATGCACACCCTCACACACACAAAAATTCACACACCCACCACACACACGCACATTCAAATACACACACCCCCACCCACAGGCACCCACACACACTCACACAAAGGCACATTAACACACAGACACACACACAGATTCACACAGCCCCCCCCCAGATACACCATCATACACACACAACACACACACCACACACCACCACACACACACACACCCCACACACACACCACACACACACACACACACACACACACACACACACACACACACACACACACACACGGGTGATGAGTCTCTGTTTGTTCCTATTGAAGGATCAGTTTCAAAGCAATATCGCTGCTGATTTATTGCCGTTTCCCTCAGTCCCGCCCTGACCCCCGTTTCATCCCGGAGATATTGTCTGACACCTCTGGGACCCCCCGGCCGGCACTACGAACTCCACACGCTTAGTCTTCATGTGTTGTTATTTCTTTTCCCGGTGTTTTCTAGAAGCCTCCTTCCTCTTCTGCTCGACTCAGACAACCAACCCCCCTCCCCCCCCCCTCACCCTTCACCCTCATGCCCATGTACGTACGTGTACGTGTACGTGTGTGTGTGTGTGTGCTTCTGTGTGTGTGTGTGCCTGTCGTGTTGTGTTGTGCTTGTTTGCTGTGTGTGTGTGCTGTACGTGTGTGTGTGTGTGTGTGTGTGTGTGTGTGTGTGTGTGTGTGTGTGTGTGTGTGTGTGTGTGTGTGTGTGTGTGTGTGTGTGTGTATGTGTGTGTACGATCTGACCGTTGAGATGAACCTTCTGCGTCCATCAGTACAAGAGAACCAAACAAGAAAAGTGTCAGATATTCTCTTCTCTTTTTTTTTATCCAAGAAATGATTATTTGAAGACCTCTTTTGATAGCCACCGTTTTAGTATTTCAACGGTTCGTCTTCCTCGGGGGGGAGGATTTTGTGTCTCTGTCTCACAAAAGCTGAACAAACTGCCTGCTTCTGCGTGGTTTTATTTTATACCTCAACTGCCGTTTTCTGAAGAACGTTTTAAAACTCATGTCTCACACGTCTTTGACATTGTGTGAGTTTTTTTTGGAAAGATTGATTTGCAATTTCTTTTTAAGCTCAAAATTATTCTGAAAGACTTTGAACACAACACTTTTCTGTAACTGCTCAAAGTTGAAGGTTTTTTGAACAACTCAACTTTTCCACCGACTCAGAAGCCTGATCTGTCTGCAGATTGTCAGCTGTCTGATCTGAGGCTGATCTGAGTGGAGGCACAGAACGCTGCTGTGCTCATAGACAGACAGGCAGGCAGGGAGACAGGCAGGCAGGGAGGGAG
>OLKM01003226.1:0-40886 GCA_900291075.1 Melanogrammus aeglefinus | reverse complement strand
CTCGGCCGCCAGCGCGTTCAGCTGGCGTACATCTCCGAGCGTACACCACGGACATCCGACACACTGTGCTGGCAAGTCTAACGTGGTTGCAGACTGCCCTCTCGAGAACGGTCTCGGGGCTGTCCAACTGGGCCTGGATTACGTCCGCATGAGCGCAGGGCGGTGGGACCAGGCCTCCGACCATGGGGTCTAGCCCTGAGGGCATTCGGACACGGATTGCCGCCTGGAGGGGTCCGCGGGTTGACGGTCGGACGTGGCTATGTGCGACGTCTCCACAGGCCAGCCGACCGTGGTCCGTTGTCCTGGCGCCGGAAAGTTTTGAGAGAAATGCACTTAACTTTTTGTTATCTCATAGCCGGCGTGTGCTGGTTCCTTTTGAACCTCGAATGCTCGAATGCTCGAATTATACGGCTTGTGGTCCATCTCTTACATGTTATTTGTGGTTCTAGCCACTTCTTAGACGCCATAGTTTCAGTACTAGGCTGAGGCTCCTCCACCACGATCCCCCGACGTGAGCGTATCGCCGAACGGCGTTAGAAAAACACCCGTTACTACCAAAACGACAACACATCTTGACTTTACACTATTTTCACGAGTAGACGGACATTTTGTTGAATGAATGATATTCACTATTTTCGAGTTGCTTTATGTACCCATTAATCGGAAACTTCCGGTAGCACTATGGCTTACGTCTGATCTTTCTTTGCGCTATAAAATGTTCAGATTTTCTCTTAGATTGAAACGGTCGACAAATAACACATTCAACGTGTACGTCCGCAATTATAGCAAAGGTATGTGTCTTATGAAGTTAACGTGTGTTACGTAATCACCAACTGTGGCCAAAAGAAGTGTAGCCTAGTTTGTAGCGAAATAAGGCAAGGAAATTACGTGATAGCCTAGATATGTCTCTACAGTAGTGCTTGGTGCTTGAAGTCATTTTAAGCAAGACCCTTTTCATTATCAAATTAATGGCTATTAATCAATTTTTGGCAGGTCAAAGGGCCATTTGTGTGTAAGCTAGTGTCTTTACGAGTTCTACACTGTCCTCTGAGCTCTTAGTGTTTATAAGAGATCAATTCATATTTAGGCAGAAATAACCTAACAGTAACTGCATTTGGCCTCCAATCAATTTTTGGCAGGTGAAAACTGTTTGTTATTTTAATAGTATGTCTAGGCATAATTAGATATACAAAACACATCCAAGCATGGGAAGCATATATGCCCTGAGGCCTGTTTCATAGCTGGTTTAACATACTCTGAGTTTAATCCTGCGCTCTGAGTTGGTTGACTCAGAGGTTCCTGGTTCAAAAGCAACTCTCAGTTTTCGGTTTCAGAACAGCTACCTGAAACAGGCCACTGGTCAGATAAAAAACAATGCAGAGTCACACAAGCGATCATTGCAAAAGTGATTCATTTCTCTTTATTGAAACACTCATAAATCACATTCATTATATAGTATAATTTCCAAAGGAACAAGGGGCTAAACAAAGGCATCAGACATACCCAACGACATCACTGTAGAGACATGATCACGTGAATTGCCTTGCCTTATTTCGCTACAAACTATTGGTACACTTCTTTTGGCCACAGTGTGTGATAATTACGCAACAAACATTAAACTTTATAAGACGCATACCTTCGCTATAATTGCGGACGTACAGTTTGAGTGTGTGTAGGCATATTATGACCGTTTCAATCTAAAGAAAATCAGACGTTTTATAGCGTTACCGCTCAACGGCTGCTTGTGCGCGCCTCCCGCGGCCCACAAATCAGATTCTGGCAGGACGATCACTTTTGGCACGACACCGGCGCCCCTGACTTCGATGAGGGCTTTATATCGAATGACCAACAATAACTAGCTAGCCCAAATCATTGACTTTCAGACACATTTAAATGGTTGCTGGCAATATCACACAATTAAACGAGGATAAACGCTATGTATTTTGTTGATTTATTTCGTATTGATAATCGTGATTGATTAATAGTTGGCACTGGGAGATATAGGCCTATTCAAGTGAATATTTCACGGAGGGGCGGCGGCCCTAGCGCCCAGGACCCAGCCGCCCACACTCTGTCGTGAAGAGCGGTAGTATGGGCGTTAGCCAGAGAATTAGTAGGAGTGAGGGCTTGGTCCAGCGCTGGAGAGACGGCTTGGTGGATCGACAGAAACATGGAACAGGTTACTCTTGCCTAAACCATAATTTTTTACATTAATGTTTACCTAGAGTTAGAGTATAATGAAGTATGAATGTTTTTTGAATGTCTTTTCTTTAAACATGAAATAGAAATGTTTTTTATTGTTAAAGATTACTAACCTGAAGTATAACTTTTTTTAAAATGTTTACCAATAGTAACATTAAAATATTAACTATTTTTAATGTATAGCTAAAGTACCATGACATATAACTGTTTTTTAAATGTTTACCCAAAAGTAACATGAAATAAAACTGTTTTGAAACAAAAAAAAATCATCCACTAACTCGGTGGACTATAAACACACCCAGATACTCAAAACATGATTTCGAAAAAATACACTCATGATAAGCATTCCCAAGCGCGTCAAATGTGCGTGTTGCAACTTGCAAGTGATATGATATGCTGTTAGAAGCCCTCCTTAAACAAAGGAAGGCTGCCCCTATTCCTAACCAGATCTTTCTTTGCTGGCAGATTACTTCTGATAACCTCACTTCCACAGCAGCGCCCAGTTACCAATAATCAAAGGACAACAAATCGTCCTAAAATGTCCATTACATGAATCCAATCTCAGCTGATCATCCTCTGTCTGTGTTCCTGTTTGGAACGGTGGGGAATGGCTTGGTGATCTATGTGACCGGTTTCAGAATGAAAAGAACAGGTCAACTCAATCTGGTTTCTCAACTTGGCTTTGGCTGACTTTCTCTTCACCAGCTTTCTGATCTTCCCTTATTATCTCCCTCGGCCAAGGACTACTACTGGCCTTTCGGAGAGTTTATGTGCAAACTCAGCTCCATCATCGCCATCAGCAACATGTTTGCCCAGCGTCTTCTTTCCTGACGGCCATAAGTGTAGATCGCTGCCTGTGCACATGGCTGGTGGTTGGTCCCAGAACCACAGACCGTCTCCGGAAAGTCAGCTCATATGTGCTGGTATCTGGCTGGCTTCTCTGGCCTGCAGCATACCTTATGGACATTCTAAGATTGTGTTTACACCATTAATGAGTTCACTGTTTGTGCACTGTCCAGAAGGCCAATAAACTGGCCCTCACCTCACTTCCAATTCTTCATGGGCTTCCTCATCCCCATGCTGGCCATAACAGGGTCTTATGTTGCCATAGGTATGCGAATGAGGCGCTTTAACCGAGCTAAGAGTAGGAAATCTCTCCGCATTATTGCCATTATCCTTGCATTTGTAGTATGCTGGGTCCCCCTACACGTGCATAAGTATATAGAAGCATATGGCACCAGGGAAAAATTTGTCACAATTCGAAGATTTTTGGACCATTATCATCAAACCTGACCACGGTAAACAGCTGCCTGAACCCCTGCTCTATGTCCTCATGTGTGATGAATTTATAAAGAAGCTCAGACAATCTCTGTTTCATGTCCTGGAGGCTGCATTGGCAGAATAATTCCCAGTCTAATATCTCACGCCTTTTTAGGAGGTCTGAATCTGGTTCAGCTAACAGGACGAAAGGAACATCTACCACCACAGCAGAAACCTTCACCCAAATTCCTACTAGTGAGGAATAAACAATCCACAACAGACCAACCCCTAGCTTGAATATTAATCTGAATCCATTGAGTAAACATTACAACAGTGACCGCTAGGAAGGCCCATTAAGCATATCGTCCAGAATTAAACATTTAAAATATTGTGCTTGATCTTGTGTTTATTATTTGCACAATCCACTGAATGGTTTGCATTTTTATTTGTTTCTAAATGTTCTAACCTGTAACATCTTTGTTAAATGCTGTTTGACAGTCGACTGCCATTATAAAGACTGTGGTCAATGATGGAAAATAAAATGTTCATCATGTGATGTTGCATCATATTATTTGTCTTGATATCAAATGTGATGACTTGAATTGATTGGTTGGTCATGGCCTTCCTGCGGCATTAATTGTTGTATAAAGGGGCGCTGTATGCATGAGGCGGTCCGCAAAAGGTCCTGATGACCATTTAGTGGCACACGGAAAGTCAATGGTTGGGAGCCACTGAATTGGGGAACACATTAGGTACATACACTGTAATTAACGGTAAAGTAGTAACGTGGAAAGGCCTATGTCATTTGGCATGCATCAATTTTTTTTTTATAAAGAACGAAACGTCGAAATTGTCCCTCCATGCATTAAAACACACAGATCCAAGGTGATGTAGGACTACAACGATTTTAAAAACCTAAATTCGACTTAAATAACGCACTAGCTCAGGAGGTAGAGCGGGTTGGCTGGTAACCGCAAGGTTGCTAGTTCGATCCCCGGCTCCTCCTCCCTCGAGTGTCGAGGTGTCCCTGAGCAAGGCACCTCACCCTAACTGCTCCCGACGAGCTGGCTGTCGCCTTTGCATGGCTGACTCCGCCGTCGGTGTATGAATGCGTGTATGAATGGGTGATTGTGAGGCAATATTGTAAAGCGCTTTGGGTGGCCACTGGTTACAGAAGCGCTATATAAATGCAGACCATTTATTTAAATTTAGAAATTGACTCCATGTATGTAGTCAAAAGTACTGTGCTACCATCTAGTGGCCACCATCATTTCCTACAAAATAAAAGTAGACCAACGCATTCAGCTAAACATTGCAATACCAGTTCTACCATGGCCAAGACTGTTCTCATTCGGATGAATGGAAACTGTGGACTTTTAGGGTTCAATTGGGACATGATATATGCTACGACCCCATCTGCCAATTATACTCCAGTGTGCCCAGGGCCCTTTTATTTCAGCACTTGTCCTCTTAAAGGTGAGTGTGATTAGCCGTTACAAGCCATTTTGGAAATCTGCCCCTTCTGACATCACAAGTGGGCGTGTCCACCTAGTACGCTGGATAGATCAGTCTACCATCCTAACCAGTGGACTGTAGCAAACGTTGCTCATATATCCGTCATACACCTAGGGAGACACGCACACTTGTGATGAGGCAGATTTTCAAAACTGCTTGTAACAGCTAATCACAATCAAACCTGGTGGTATAATATGTCACCTTTAAATATAACAACAAGATCCTACTAAAGCCTAGTCTGCTAGGATGGGCTCTGAAGCCAGGAAACACACACACACGCACACAAAAACACACACACACACACACACACACACACACACACACACACACACACACACACACACACACACACACACACACACACACACACACACACACACACACACACACACACACACATTAATCAGCAAAGATTCCTTCTCCTGCTCCTCACTCTAATCTAATCAGTGAGATGTCTTTTGTTCGTGATTACCGAGGAAACAAAGGCCTCAACGATCAAACACTTTGTGCTGCCTTAAAACTGAAGGCGCTTCGATCGTCTCTCATTCAGACCGCTGTGAGCCCGGAGCAACAGCGTCCTCTCTGGTAAGTCTCCTGACCCCAACCTCGTCTTGAGGAAACCGTGCCTTCCCTGCAGTATATGCCTTGATTTATCTTTTACATTTCTTGTTACATATTTGTAGCGTATCTGTTTCATGTCAACTGAAGGAAGTATATACAAAAAAGAATACTCAGTAAGTATTCACCATCCTGTGGTAGGGTCTATATCAGGAGACATATACCTTAATATACCTCAATATATATACCTTGATATGATACATTCATTAAAGATTGAGGAACTTCCTGGTATGCTAAATTTTGTATAATACCCCAGTTTTTTTCTGTGGGTCTTTCTTCCCTTCTCCCTTTCCTCCTTTATAAACAAACCAAGTTAGCTGCTGTCTATCTTGACTTCCACTCCAGGTCCTATTCAAGGTATAGATACATATCTTTTTCCATGTATATAACTGAATATATTTGTGTGCATGTTTGCAGTCATGGGCAACTCCACGTCTAGCCTCCTCCTCTCTCCGAAGTCCCGAATGGCGACCTCGCTCGGCCAGGGAGAAGACACCGTGAAGCTGGAGGACTTCCTGTCCCAGCAGGAAGAGGATCGCTGGAGGCCCAGGGGCAAGCTGAGGCTCTCTGTGGGGAAGCTCCACCTGGTGCGCAGCATACGCTACGAACAGCTGCAGGCGCCGGAGCCCGGTGGCCCGTGGCACACCAAGGGGGCGCTGGTGAACCAGGCCTTCGTGCAGGCGGATCAGAGCTTGTGATGAGCCGCTCTCCTGCTGAGCCGCTCTCCTTTGTGCCCATCAGCAGACTCTCTCAGTGCTCGGAGCAGCTCGTGGAGGAATGAAAGTCACTGAAGCTGAGCTGGCTTCCCCTGTCTTTGGGGAAGGAACATTCATGGGGCAAATATGAAGGGACCCAAGAAGGCTCGAAGCCTTTATAACCCTTAATGTAAGCTGTATGGGTGCAGCCTTTATAACCCTTAATGTAAGCTGTAGGGGTGCAGCCTTTATAACCCTTAATGTAAGCTGTAGGGTGCAGCCTTTATAACCCTTTATGTAAGCTGTAGGGTGCAGCCTTTAACATGTAAGCTGTAGGGTGCAGCCTTTATAACCTTTAATGTATTAGGATGCTACATGAAATGTATGTAAATAGTCAAATCTATGTAAAACATGAAATAAACAATTTTCTTATACATTTTGTAATCATTTATGTAGCCTGCAAGATCCCCGTCAAAAAGGATATGTTAGATAATCACTGCCTTTGTGGGAAAATGAAAGATTAAGGAATAGGTTTGTCTTAAAATTGTGTATATTTACATTCAGGGAATTTACCAGACGCTTTTATCCAAAGTGTCTTACAGCTCGTCGGGAGCAGTCAGGGTGAGGTGCCTTGCTCAGGGACACCCCGACACTCTAGCTAGGAGGAGCAGGTGATCGAACTAGCAACCTTCCGGTTACAAGTCAACCTGCTGAGCCTGACCCCAGTGTGTTTTAAGGACAAAGGTCTGACACTGATGACATCAGGTCTCCCTTTGATCTGTACTTCCTGCAGAAGATCCCAGGACATCTCCGTTCCTTCTCTGGGGACACGACACCCCACCCTCCCTCCTTGGAAACCATTACTCAGATCAGTCCTTCCCATTCAATGAAGGATGAACCGTTAGCTAATTCATTCATTAGTACATTAGTTCATTTGTCATTTAGGACCTCTCCGAGGGCCTAGTAGGGCCCTCAGAGGGCCCAGGAGAAGCAGTTATGATGAATGATCCGCTGTGAGTCCCACAGTGGGGGGCAGCCTGTCGTTTGGTTCAGAAGTCAGCAGGTTTTACCCCAAACACCACCTGTACACTTGCCTGCATTATACAATCTTCCTAGGGTGGTTTAATGTGTGCATTACATTTTCAATCCATCCAGGCAGTGTATTCTGGTCCATGTTGGCCCAAATATACCCAACACAAGGTATAAACATCTACATTTGATTATGTTTCTATTGGAACCTGCCAGTCCACACCCACAGTTTAAGTCGAACAGAATGAAGCCTGAAACTGGGTGTTGGTATATAACTGATTGGGAGTTAACGATGATGAAATACACGATTTATTTTATTATTTGGTATATTTATACTTATACTTCCTTCAGCTGTATGAGATGAAACAGATTGGAGAGCCACAGCGGAGGTTCAAGGAACAAAAGTAATGTTGGCTGGCGCAGCATAACTTGAATTATCTCACTGAAATTAACATTACTATTACTAGTTTTGAAAATCAAAGCTACAATTGATTAGGACACCCGCGCCACCCCCTGGAGAGACAGGGTACTGCAGGGAGACGGGTTGATGGGAATAATTGAATACATTGTAGTAAGAGGGGGAAAAGCTCAGGGTTCGAGTCAAGTAGGCTACGCCTGACTGCAGCCCGCCCCTCAATGTGGATTGAGTGCCCGCCCCTCAATGTGGGCTCCGTCTGCGGGCTGCAGTCAGGGGCTTCTCGAAAATGACACCAGACAGGGCAAACCGGACATCGACGCGAAACGGAGGTGTCTTGCTTCGACCTGAAGGTGCTTATCTTCGATAATGAGCGGCTAGTTCAAATGATCATACAACTAATTTGGGGACTGTTTGCAGGACTGCATTGTGAAAAGATGCAGATGAAAGGTACATCAGCGCTAATTTTCAAGAGCAGCAGGAGGAAACGTGGTCGTGCGGTTTGACCCCACGGCCTCATTATCTTCATGAGAAAGTAAAATAACATTACTACACATATATCAGAATTCTATTTTTTTCCCCAGAAGTTGCTCATTTTGAATATGAGTAAACAGAAGCCTTAAAAATACTCTGGGACAGATAGATATAGAATGGAAAAGAGTGTCAGAACAGAAGCGGAAGCAGGACTTCCCCTGAGCGAGGCTCTTGTGTTCTTGGTTCTCGGTCACTTCTCCGCTTCACATGGACGCGAACACCATGCACCCTTCGGCGCTCCTAGGCATCATCTGCCTCTGTCTGAGAGGTAGGCCTACCAAGTTCCTTTTTGGATGATAAAATTATTTTATACAGAGGTAGGCCTTCTTACACTAATTTTGCCTGTAAAAATTATATTAGAGGTAGGCCAATCGAAACACATTTTCTATGTTAATCTATTATTCATATGCATAACAGGTACCGTCACTCAGAGTGTGTGTTAATATTATTCATATACATATCAGAGGTAGGCCCTAACTACACCCATTGTGTGGGTTAATATTATTCTTATAAACATTAGCGGTAAATATAAGTAATATTACTCATGTAGGCACTTATTGTATGTTGTACGTCCCTGCCAACCAAAAAAAAATACTATAATACTACTATAATAAATAAATAATAAATATAATAGTATTGAGTTGTGTAGCATCTTATCCTGGCTATCTTTGTTGTATAAGGAGAGGCGGTTAAACAAATGTTAGTGCTTGGCACTTTGTTCTATGAACATTCTTACTCAACCGACAGCAATATATTGTTGTTTCTCTTTCTTCTGACATGTACTTATTTTAAGTCACTTTGGATAAAAGTCTGCGTCTGCTAAATGTAGAATATAAATGTCATCCAACTTTTAACTTTTTATGTTTTCCCTTGATCCGGTTGTCTATTCCTATCTCAACATTCCTCTTTATTTCAGCCACTGGAGGCCATAGCTCATCCTGGACCGTCGACATTCCCAGTTCCATCACCGCTCTAAACGGATCCTGTGTTGTTATTCCCTGTTCCTTCGACTACCCCCACTTTGTCCCGAAGTCGAGCACTAAATTCGTCGGGGTTTGGTTCAACCAGGACAACCACATCATCTACCATCCTGACAGCAGTATGATGGTGGAGTCGTACCGGGGTCGTGTGTCCCACCTGGGAGACATCAATGGGAAGAACTGTACCGTGATGATTGATCCTGTCAAAACAAGCGACAAAGGATCTTTCTATTTCAGGATTGAAATCACAGATTTCAATAATTATTCTTACAAGGAAAAAGCTGTCTCTGTTACGGTGAAAAGTAAGTATGAGATGTTGAGGTTTGATATGACTCACCACTGAGAGAACCACAGAGAGAACCACTGAGAACCACTGACCACTGAGAGAACCAAAACGATTCACTAACCACAGAGAGAACCACTAATCACTGAGAGATCCACCATTTATCACTCACCATGAGAGCACCACTAATAGCTGAGAACCAATATTAACAAATAACTAATCACTAGAACCACTAATCACTGGGAGAACCAATCACAATTGTTTCATTGCCATGGATACAGGCGCCCCTGAACCCATCACCTTTGAAGTCGACCAGGACCTCAAAGAGGGCGAGAGCGTGATGGCCTCCTGCTCCGTCACTCACACCTGTCCTACGGCTCCGCCCACCTTCACCTGGACTCACTCCTCACTCCTCAGCTCCGAGCTCCTACCACAGAAGAACGGCCAATGGCAGAGCAGATCCGGTTTGAGTTTCAGGCTGACCCGAGGACTCCACAACAAGTCTTTAACGTGCCGAGTGAAGTTTAGGGCAGGGCAGCGGTCCAACAGCTCGACAATACTCCTGGTGAAACGTGAGTCACCGCTTGGTTCCTCCTCCAATACAGGGGGGAGTGTGTGTGTGTGTGTGTGTGTGTGTGTGTGTGTGTGTGTGTGTGTGTGTGGTGGTGTGTGTGTGTGTGTGTGTGTGTGTGTGTGTGTGTGTGTGTGTGTGTGTGTGTGTGTGTGTGTGTGTGTGTGCGGGAGTGGGAGCTTGAGTGTGGGGTGTGGGTGTTAGTGTGAGTGTGCACGGGTATGTGTAAATGCTTGTGTGTGCGTGTGCTTGCTTGTATGTGAGTGTATGTGGATGCTTTTGCGTGTGTGCGTGAGTGTGAATGTGCGTGCGCGGGTATGTGCGAGTGAGTGTGTGCGCGTGCATGTGAGTGTGAGTATGCATGTGTGCGTGTTTATGTGTGCTTGCTTGTGTGTGCCTATGCGTTAGCGTTAGCGAGTGTGTGTGTTTGTTTGTGTGTGAGTCTGTGTGTGTGTGCATTTGCGAGTGTGTGTGTGTGAGTCAGCATCAGCCAGTGACAGGAATGCACATCCTATATTCGTCATGTATTTATCTGAGCAACAAAAGTCTGCTCTGGTAACATGGTTTCTCAGTATATTTGTTGAGTACTTAAGTAGTTTTACTGTTCTGAGAGAATACTCCAGATGTAATGCCACTCTGTCTCTGTAGAGCAACCAAGTAAAACTTATGACCTCATACTATAACACCAAGTTGGGGGGGAAATATCATATATTGAATGTAGTTGAAAAGATCTGTCCTAAGATTTAAGTCAAAGCAAGTGACTATCACATTTCATTCAAAATCTATATCTATTATATATATATAATAGTTATTTATAGATAGATGAATCAGAGAAAGTGACCACCACATCATAATAGTTATATTGTATATTGTATTTTTGCTTTGGTTAACTTGAAGGTTGTATTAATTTCCCTTAAACTAAACTAGACTAAACTAAACTGCACTACGGTAAACTGAAATACACTCAGCTCAAATCTACTACACTACACTACACTTAAAGTCAACTCAACTACCCTCAACTCAAGTCAACCCAACTCAACTACACTTTACTACACTACACTCAACTTAAGTCTACTCAACTCTGCTCAACTCACCTCAACTACACTACAATACACTACAACACTCTCCAGTCAATTAAACTCAAGTCAACTCAAGTAAAGTAAACTGAACTAAACTAAACCACACTACACTAGATCATGATAAAATAATCAAAATTAAACTAAACTAGTCTAAATGCTTTAATTTTTTCACCCTGACCAAGTTTCACTTCTGAAAATTATATCAGATTATAGTAGATAGCAAATTAGAAAACGTGATGTGAAAGTGGTGGAAAAAAAACGAGAAAGGACAAAAAACATTGTTCCCCTCTGAGATATCAACGTCTAAACAGGAGAAACCGCTTGAGAACCGCTGTTGTTGGAGATCCACCAGGCCAGGTGGTGCACAACACACGTCCTGTGGGTCCTCCACCCGTAACGCTCTCTGACCCCCGCAGACGCCCCTCTGAACGTGATGGTGCAGCACCCCTGGGCGGTGCCGGAGGGCAAGGCCATGAAGCTGCATTGCCATAGTGACGGCTACCCCCCGCCGAACCGCTACTGGTGGTCCAGCGAGGGAGAGGAGCTGCTGCACGTTGGGCAGCACTACGCAGCCCAACGTCTCCCGCCACTCGGGCCGCCTCTACTGCAGCGTCCGCAACACCCTGGGCAGCGCCCAGTCTGGCCTGTTCCAGCCCAGCGGCACCTGTAAGCAGAGGGGTGGAGGGGAGGGTGATGAATGATGTACCATGCAGGGGATAGGCTTCTCTGGGTTAGGGTCCAAAGAAAGGTTCTAGGTTCGAACCCCAATGTCTGTGGTCTTCTTGTCGGCCTCCGACAGCAAGGTGCCCTCTAACCCCTCTCTGCCTGTCTCTGTACTGTCTAACCCCTACCCGCTCCTTAATGACCCCTTGACTGTACTGTCTAACCCGTACCTGCTCCTTAATGACCCGTCTCTGTAGTGTCTAACCCCTCCCTCCCCCCAATGACCCGTCTCTGTAGTGTCTAACCCCTCCCTCCCCCCAATGACCCGTCTCTGTACTGTCTAACCCCTCCCTCCCCCCTAATGACCCGTCTCTGTACTGTCTAACCCCTCCCTCCCCCTTAATATCTGTTCACCGCGGTGCGGGTGTCCCCAGACCCCCCGGAGGTGACCCCGGCCTCCGCCTGCTCCACCTCCGTCCTGAGGGTGAGCTGTGAGTGTGTGGTGGAGGCCAACCCCCCGGCCGCGGTGCAACTGTCCCGGCCCGTCGGCGTACTGCTGAGCACCAACTCGGAGACCCAGGGCTCCGTCACCGTGGCGACACTGGCCGGCGATGAGGCAGGCCCTGTGGTCCTCAGACCCCATCTACTGCCACGCCTTCAACAGCCTGGGGAACACCACACACACACTGCAGGTGCCCCCCTATGGTACGAGGTAACACCTCTACAATATGTCGTGAACACCTCTACACCATAGAGTTAACACCTCTACATCCTAGAGTTAACATCTCTACATTATCGATTTAACGTCTCTACATCATGGAGTTAACATCTCTACATCATGGAGTTAACATCTCTACATTATGGATTTAACGTCTCTACATCATGGAGTTAACACCTCTACATCATGGAGTTAACATCTCTACATTATGGATTTAGGGATGCACTGAAATAAAAATTCTTGCCGAAACCGAAAACTGAAAGAGGAAACCAAGGTCGAAAACCGCATGAAGCCCAATCCCCACGAGAGCTCCCCGCGCTACGGCCATCCGGAGGGGCACAGAGCTTTTGGCCGTGATATTATATATACACGATTATATTATACTATTATATATAGAACGTTATAAGAAAGACGCTGTCACCGAGAATTGGCGCGCTGTCACCGAGTGTGAGAGGAGAGTTGACGGAGAAGATTGCGGTGGACCTAGTTTCAAAGTTTATACCGTTTATAGGCCTACTCGGTAATACCGGTGTATTATGTGAAAATGTCCACATGTTAGCAGTCACACTCTCACGGCGAAATAATAATTATAATACATTTCTCTCTTTAGCCGAACTGGCGTAGTTTATTTGTGAACCGCGAACAGACCTGCGTGCTCTCCTAGAGCCAAGTGCAGAGAGAGGGAAAATGTCTGCGACATTCCCTTGTATGGTCACAGACATGGCGCAACAGCGCCTCCTTTTGGTTCTGAACAGGTAACTACAGTTACATGCAATCATAATATGTCATACATATATCAACACTCCCACTTATGAATGACATGTATACTGTACAATTTTAACATATTCAAATAAACAATCAAAAAGAACATGGCAGTCAAATGTCAAACATTTACACACCAAACATGACCCCTGCAAATTTCATTAGCTTGAGTTTGGAGACAGGCTTGGTCATAGCATCTGCAACCATGTCATCTGTGGGACAGTACACAAGTGTCATCTTCTCTTCTCTTATGATGGACCTAATGAAGTGATACTTAATGTCTACGTGCTTACATCTCTGCCTGCACACAGGGTTCCTAACACGTGCAATAGCCCCCTGGTTGTCCTCATAAACAACAGTTTTCTTGTACCCATAGGTATCTATACCTTTCAGTAGTTGCTCCAAATAGATACACTACTGTATTGTTAGAGCTAGAGCCATGTATTCGGCTTCGCACGTGGATAGTGCTACTGTGGGCTGCTTCTTGGTTTTCCATGAGACCAATGAGTGTCTTTACTCATGCTCACACAATAACCACTCGTACTACGCCTATCGCTGGCGTCTGACCGCCAGTCTGCGTCACTATGCTCGAAGGCCAAGACCCTCTGGCCCTGGTCGCCCCTCTGGTCCCGAGTCGCCCCTCTGGTCCCGGGTCGCCCCTCTGGCCCCGGTCGCCCCTCTTGCCCCGGTCGCCCCTCTGACTATATCCTTTAGCCACAAACCTGGCCTTGTACTGGTCATGTCCATCACTGTCCTCCTTAATCGAGTATACCCACCTACCTCCCACTGTCTTTCTGCCCTCTGGCAATGTAGTCAGGGTAAAGGTCTGGTTGTCCTCTAAGGACTCGATCTCCTCGTCCATTGCTCTTTTCCACTTTCCTGATTCGGTTAATGTCATGGCCTCTTTAAAGGTCAGCGGCACACCACAAACTGCTCGGTAGCAATAGTCTATACTAGTGAGTGTACTGTCCTCCTCGTCACTATTTTCCTGAGTATAATCTCTCAGATACACTCTCTGGTGGGATATTTCCCACTGCTTGAGGCCTGTGGCGTCACCCTATGGTGCTTCTCACCATCATACTCTGATGACTGTGGACCGCCAGTCTGTATGTCTGTGCTGAGGTCGTGGTCATGGTGTCTCACTCTCCTCACCATCTATTTTTGGGTCCCGCCCTAGCTCCTGAGTCTGAGTCCCGTTCTCGCAGGTTGTCTTTGTGACAAATTTTACCAGCCTGTCCTTTTGCACTTTCCCTTTATTGGGGTAGTAAACTAGAAAGGCGGGACTGCCCTTGTCATGCCCTACAAAGAGTCCTTTCTCACACCTAGGATCTAGTTTACCTCTGTCCTGTTCGTAGGCGTAGCATCCTGACCCGAACTTGTGCATCTTGGCTAGATCACACCTTTTTCCTGTCAGTGCTGTATAAGGGGTAGTGCCTGTGCGCTTATTAAAGCACCGATTCCTGGTGTAGGCTGCTTCCTGAATGGCATAGTGCCAAAGGCTCTTAGGTAGGTTGCTGTCAATAAGTTTACACCTGGCCATCTCGAAAAGAGTAGGCCCTTCCTTCTCAGCTATCCCGTTCTGGTGTGGGGAGTGAGGACAGGACGTCTCGTGTTTGATTGTGTTCTTTTTTGTTCATTTCACAGTGCCACAAGGCGCTACATCAGCCAGGAACTTCTCAGTGGCCTGAATTGCATCACTTTTGCTTTGAGAAAGTAAACAAACACTACCCCTGTAAACACATCTGTGAAAGACTGCATGTACTTAAAGCCATAGATTGATTAATTGATTAATGGACCAGCTAGATCTGTGTTTACCAATTCAAGTGGTGTCTTTACCTTGTCAACTAGATCTCTGTTTCTCGTTTGAGTAAACTTCCCCTCTGTGCACACATCACATTCTTTGTCAGGCCTACGTTTTGCACCTTTAATGTGCATGCCTACTGTTACATCCTGCAATTTCAATATGTCCTCGTAATTACAATGACCCATGATCTCATGCCATGTCTGGATATCATGGCTGACATTACACACATAATTTTCATCACACTCGGTTTGTAAGTAGTACATTCTCTTACATACATGGATATTAAACTTTGTGCCATCAGGCGCCACAAGAACATCTTTACCTTCGTCAAAGGATATCTTGGCACCACTAGCGGTGGCACACTTCACAGAGAAGAGTCCTTGAGGGAATGAGGGGATGTAGAGGGCGTCCTTTAACGTCGCTGCACGCCTGTGCCCCTCGCTGTCAATGAGGAATACCTGTGCGTCTCCCCTGCCTTGCGCCAACCCGAAGGTGCGCTTCCCGTCTGCCAGCTCCATGCAGTGTCTCTCCGGCTTGAAGGTGCTGTCAAAGTTTTTGAATTGGCTCCTGTCATTGAGGATGTGGGAGGATGCGCCTGTGTCCACGATCAGTCCTTGTTCCTGGATCTGCAGCTGTTGCGCTGACTGGCTGGCATCTTCTGTCTGCATGCTGAACGTGACGTCTTCTCTTCCCGCAGCTCTCCAGGCATCATCCCGTCCACGACCCGCTTCATGGCCCCCCCTGCCGTCATCTTGGGCACAAGCGCACTGAGAGCCCTGTCCACGCTCCTTCCTTCTGCACGCTTTGTCTGTGTGCCCGGTGCTTTGGCAGAAACTACACCAGGCTTTCTTTGTGCAGTCACCCTTTCTGTGGCCCTTTTCTCCGCATCGCCAACACACCAGGTCCGTCGGGGGACCGTTCTTCGTTGGCGCCGCCTGGGCTTTCAGCACTCACCCTCCCGCCTCCTCGGCGACTGGGTCTGAATCTTCTGAGGCCTCAAAGTTCCGCAACTTGGCCTTGAACTCCCCCAGCTTCATGTCCGCTGAACCATGAGTGACCATCAGCGTGAACGGCTTGTACTTTTCTGGTAGTCCCCGCATAACCATCGCCATCATCAGTCCCTCACTTGGCGCTTCACCTGCACTCCTGAGCGCCGGAATTATTTGCTCCTGCCCTGATAATGTATTCCGTTACAGTCTCTGTATCAGCTTTCTTTAGCGGGGTAAGTGTTATGTACAGGGAGATAATCCGGGGCCTACCTTTACCGATGTAATGTTCTTTTAACACTCTGAGACTCTCTCGGCCGTTGTCTTTAGTGACTCTGAATATCAGTCCCAAGCAGGGGCGCCCATTTATGTTTTTGCTGGTGGGTGCTCACGGTGCTTGCATGACTAGTTGCTATATTGATGTGCGCACATTCGTCTCACACATCTAACAGCGGCTGCAATAAACACCTGTATGCTCTTTCCAACATGCGCGCAGGCACGCACACACACACACACACACACACACACACACACACACACACACACACACACACACACACACACACACACACACACACACACACACACACACACACACACACACACACACACACACACACAGACACACACGGACACGCTCTCTTTCACAAACACACACAGTCCACACACTGGTGATTTATACGGGGAGTTATTGTCAATGCAACCTACTGTCCGCACCCCGCGATGCTGAAAGTCTATAGGTAAACAATAACAACATACCAGCTCATGAGCATATAGGCCACTTCATTCATTCATTAATCACAACCTTATACTGTTTGATCACAACGGCTTTTAATGAGACAAACCTATAGTAAATCTGAGGTTTTAGTAAAATCACACACAAGAAAAGAATAACCATAACCACCAAAACTATAGCAAAGAGGCTCAAATAAAAGCAAATCCACAATTCAAAACCATTCCGACACATCCTTACAGTATACAGCAGGCCATATCATAACAAATACTGTATTTAATTTGTTGTTTTGTCACTCACCATTCTTGTTATTTCTTGATGAGGAATGTGTTGCCCCTGGTAGCGGTGCGTTTTATAAACTGGTCCGCGATTGTTTCCAGGTCCCTGCTCCTTGACAGTGTCTTGTGATAGTTCAGTATTGCAACGTGGTTCAGCCTTGCTTGCCCCATTGTGGACCGCAGGTAGGTTTTCAGGCGCCGGAGGCCAGAAAATGACCGCTCTGAAGTGCACGACGTTACAGGCACCGTCAGGGCAAGTTTCACAAGTTTTGTGACCTCTGGCAACAGTGTTCTCAAATACTCCCCCTGGTCCCCCTTGAGGAAGTTCACCACATCCTGAAAAGGCTCACTCCTTTCTGTTTTGCGATGTCCATGCACATATCACGATGCAGTGTCAGTCTGGTTTCATCCAAGTCATCCTGATGAAACTGCATGATGTTCTTGCTGTCGCCTTTTCCATTTAGAAATTCCTCAACATCCTGCATGTGTTTAAATGAAGGACTAAATCTCCAATCCAGGGATGCTGATGCTGTGTCCATAACCTGGAAGTACTGTTGTCGATACAGTTCTTCTGCTGTCTGAAAGCTGTGCGGCGGCGGCGCACCTACACTTTCCAATCGGCGGGGGATTTTTCTTTGTCTGGGCAAAACCGGGCTTTCCAAACGCAGCTCATCAGCTGCTGCAGTAGTGTTGCCCCACAATTCGCCGAATCCTTCCCGAAGAGCCTTCATGTCACCTCTGAGTGTGTCAATAATTTTCCTCGCGTTCTGTATGTGTAGCTGACGCTTTTGGAGAGCAGTGCTGACCGTTTCCATGCGAGTGAAGAAGTTAAGCATGACTTTCAAAGAAAAAAAAGTCCCGAATTTCTGCAGGTGCACAAGCAGTCCACTGGCTTTACCCCGTGCTTCACCTTTTTCGTTTGAACTCAGGTCCTCTAAAAAGTCAATCAATGCACTGTAGTTTGAGGCAATTGACTGCAAGGCGGCCGCCCTCACAGTCCAGCACGTCGGTCACAGAGGTTTCAAAGACGGTGCTTCTTTACCTTGAAACTCATGGAACCAGGCGAGTCGTTTTGGTGAATTTCTGATCAGGGTTATCAATTCACGAATCAGAGTCATAAAGTTGCGACAGGCAGGGATGTTTTGGGCGACGTCATTCACAACTAAATTCACCAGATGTGCGGTGCAGTGCACATACTGCGCTCGGGGCTCCTTTTCCAGCACGCGCGCTTGCAAACCAGCTTTAATGCCAGACATATTTGACGCACCGTCATAGCATTGTCCTCTGCATTTCTGAAATGGCAGTGAGAATCTCAGCAAAACATCATTCAGCAGCTGGAACAGCGCGTTTGCTGTGGTTGTTGATGTCTCGTAAAATCCAACAAAATGTTCCTCTGGCTCCAGATTTTCAGCCACGACACGAAAACAAATCGACACCTGCTCTCTGACTGAAATGTCGGCGGTTTCGTCCATTATCACAGAAAAAAACTCACACTTGATTTCTTCAATCAGTGTTCTCAGTACGTCATGGGCCATAATTTCTGTCATCTCATTTAAAATATCATGTGAGAGCCACTTGTTCTCTTTACGTGCAAGCCATGACCGTAACTCCAGGATATCCTGAGCACGTAAATGCAGTAACTGGATCAAGTTGGAATCCTCATCCGTGCTTCCTCTGATGGCCAAACCCTGACATGAAAGATATTGGAGTGAGGATAGAATAGCTAACAAAGCTGTTCTTGCATCTGACATCTGCTTTTGTTTACCGGCAGAAATTGCTGCGGCAACATTTACACCTGCATTAGTAGCAGCAACAGTGCTAACTGCAACTCTATGCAGATTGGACTTTTCGTGAGTTTGAAATCTCTCCAGTGCTTTGGGCCAGCTTGAAAATCCATCCTGTACAAAACCTCGCAAAGACTCTTGGTCATGTGTTGTGGATGGGAGAGGGGCGCCCATGTTTTTGGCTGCAGTGCAAACTTCACAAAATACCTTTTTTTGCAGCATCATAGATTATCCATGCATATTTGCCTTTCCAGCCAGCTTGAAAAGTTCGACCTTTTTTCTTCCCAACATCTTTAGGCCGACTGCTACTGTCCTCAGTCGTTGACACGGTAGTTTCACTTGAAGACGTGTCGGTTCAGTGGATGTTTTGGGTATTTTTATAATGAATTTATCCATTTTGTTGGCTTAATCACTGCAGTAACGGCAAGTTACTGTCCAGCCCTTTTGGCGGTTTATCTGAAATCAAACAATGCAATGCGTTGCTAGGTAGCGGGAAGTGTCATTAGCCAATCAGCAGTCTCGCTCGCCAGACGCTCCTCCACAGAAGAAAGCCAATCAGTGACAAGTGTGCGCTGGCGCACGTGAGTGCTCGGAAATCTCTGTGGGTGCTCGGCAATCTCCGTGGGTGCTCCGACCCCGAAGCACCCACAGAATCGGCGCCCCTGGTCCCAAGCTCGTTTTGTCGAGTAAAGGCGCCAACGCGCAATATGCGTCAGCATTAAGCTTGTCACCTTCGGCCTGTTCGTCCGCTGATAGAGGTCCGGGAGGCTCTAACAGGATTGTCTCCTTCAGTCCTACTCTGTGCATGCAGCACAACATCCTTCCTTCCCATAGCTCATACTCCTCTGCTCTCCCGTCGAACGTGGGCCACTTGGTCTTGCTTCTGTTCGCCATGGCTTTTTGTGTCCGTAACACAGCGTAGCTCCCTTTTAGCTTAGTTATAGCTTCCCAGTTCTCCCGCCGCTAAACTAGCTACAACTTCCAGCTAACTAGCTATCTCTCTGCGTGCTGGCAAGCAGACGTCTTGCCATCGCACGTGTCCGTCGTCAAACTATTAGAATCGCGAGGTTACTGGGCCCATAACCTGTTAGCAGAGTCACACTCTCACGGCGAAATAATAATTGTAATACATTTCTCTCTTTAGCCGAACTGGCATAGTGTATTTGTGAACCGCGAACAGACCTGCGTGCTCTCCTAGAGCCAAGTGCAGAGAGAGGGAAAATGTCTGCGACATTCCCTTGTATGGTCACAGACATGGCGCAATAGCGCCACCTTTTGGTTCTGAATAGGTAACTACAGTTACATGCAATCAGTCATACATATATCAACACCACACCGCGGCAACCCTAGTGCCATTGCATTTATGGCTATAACTTCATTAAAATCAAGGCATTGCAATTTTTGCAAATCGTTATACGTGGGTCTTTCTCAGAAACATTGAAAAACATCCACACCGCAAACATATTGGCGCTTATCCAGACAAGCGTGGCCTGGCCGCGCTTTTTGTTTGCGTCATCACAAATTTCTGTTTCGGCCGTGTTGTTTTGGTGATAAAAGTATTTCGGCCCGATACCGAAAATGCGCTTTTGGGCCATTTTCGGCCGAAAATTCGGTGCATCCCTAGATTTAACGTCTCTACATCATGGAGTTAACCTCTCTACATCATGGAGTTAACCTCTACATTAGGGAGTTATCCTCTACATCATAGAGTTAACATCTCTACATTATGGAGTTAACCTCTCTACATCATAGAGTTAATACCTCTACATCATGGATTTAACATCTCTACATTATGGATTTAACGTCTCTACATCATGGAGTTAACCTCTCTATATTATGGAGTTAACATCTCTACATTATGGATTTAACGTCTCTAAATATGGATCTAACCTCTCTTATGGAGTTAACCTCTCTACATTATGGATTTAACATCTATACATCATAGAGTTAACACCTCTACACAGGAGTAGACTGGGACAGAAATTCAGCCCTGGCATTTTCTGTCCAGACCAGCCCACTACATTATCAGCACTAGGGGTGGGACGAGATAAACGGGAAAGAACCCTGTATGTACTTGATTAAAACAATTTAATCAAGTACATACATCCGAATAATAGTACAGCACTGTAAAATGCAGTTGTTGCTTTTTTTTGTTTTTGTTTTTCAAGTTTGTGTCTCTGGTGCTGCTGTCCAAACAGATGTGAAACCCAAACAGGAAGTTAACAGACCTCCTGTGATCGCTGCATCTCCACCCCCCATATCTACAAATCTACACCATTGTTAAATATCACACTTGATCCAACGCTAAATTCTCTCTTGCAGTTTTTAGTCTGTGACTGTGAAAACCTTTTGGAGTAAGCCCAGCATTAGTGAAAACCAGACTCTGGCAATAATAACAAAATATCCTGACAAATAATCTAAATAGAAACATATTAGACAGTAGCAGCATTAGAGCTGAAACTCATTTGTTTTAACGGTGACTCAGTCATTATGAAACCATACATAGAGAATTGAAAAAAATATAGCTGTGTGAAAAAGTCTAAGACATGAATTACAGGTCTAATTAGATTTGCATTCTCATATATGTGTATGTGCACAGGTATGTACATACACGCATGAGAATGAATATCTTTTCAGACCTCGCTCTCTCTCTCTAGTCTAGCAGGTCAGGAAAACCTGTTTGACAGGAGATGCAGAGAATATAAGAGACATTTATGAATTACCAATTGTCATTTTATCACACATATAGTATGTTTCTTCACATAAACTTTTAAAAATACACATATTGCATTCCTCTCACCACATGCAATAGTTATCACCTTCAATGGCAATTATTGCAAATTAAACTAATTATTTCCTATAGGTTTACTTGTATTTTGTGCTAAAATTCAAAGTATCTGATCTGTATTACAATACAGCTTGATTCTGCATCTCTATTTACAGCTCATTAGTCAATATCAATGTTTACTGTTGCTATGGCAACAAGAGACTGCTGACGTTAGCAGATGTTAGCTAGCTTAGCTAAATCGTCGTGAACAATAATAACCCAAAATAATAAAACAATTCGGCATATTTAAACACAATCAACCACAACTACCAACAGCCACAGCCCTTCAACTCTGGGCTAATATTTTGTCACAAGTATGCAGCTAATTAGGTGACATCACATTCAATGTAAAAACGTTTTCTATTTTGTTTTGGACATGTCTCAAAATATAGCCTAGCTAGCCCCAGGCTAACGTTACTTAGCATATATGCCTCCACTCGCTCGTCTCCCGGCACAGCAGCACCTGCTGGGGTGTTGACCCCGGCAGCGAATAGGCCTGTCAATTTTGAACATTTGGCAGTTTCCACCTCCAGAGACTTCAAGTTTTTAAGTCGCAGTTTTTCAGCGCCATCCGGGCGTTATCTATTTTCAGCTCCGTCCCGACTCCCGCCCACACCATGAGGTCCCGCCCACCCTGGTTTGTGTTGTGATTGACAGCACTGTCAGGGCTCTCTGAGCCTGCCAGCCCATGATTGATTGACAAACATAGACCAATAATATGTGTCGATGCTGGCAACACACTGCTAGCCTTCTGTAGCCCATTGGCCGGCCCAATTGCAGGGAATTTAAAAAACATAGCGGACCGGACCGGCCCACATTGGGTCAACGGCCCAACGGGACGATGCCCGGTATGCCAGATGGCCAGTCCACCCCTGCCTCTACATCATGGAGTTAGCCTCTCTACATTATGGATTTAACATCTCTACATTATGGAGTTAACATCTCTACATTATGGATTTAACATCTCTACATTACGGATTTAACATCTCTACATTATGGAGTTAACACATTATGGATTTAACATATCTTATAGAGTACCTCAACATCAGTTAACCTCTCTACATTATGGAGTTAACATCTCCACATTGTGTGTGTGTGTGTGTGTGTGTGTGTGTGTGTGTGTGTGTGTGTGTGTGTGTGTGTGTGTGTGTGTGTGTGTGTGTGTGTGTGTGTGTGTGTGTGTGTGTGTGTGTGTGTGTGTGTGTGCGTGTGTGCGTATCCATTCTTTACAGGTTTAGTGCTAACCATAACTGCCATAGCTACTGGTGTGTTGCTGCTGGTGTGTTGCTGCATGGTGCTTTTGGGAATTAAATGGTAAGTTGACACATTCATTCATTCGCAATTAAATAAAACAGTATGGAAAATGATGTTATTGTTTTGTGTCTTTGTGTATTGATAGAAATAGTAATTATAAGCACTATTGAACATGTCTCATTATTTTTTGTAATCATTGATTAATAAGAACTTTTGTCCAGGAAAAGGAAACAAATCGAAAATAACACAACATTTTCTGATACTCACATAAATATGTCAACCCATTGGAACAAAGAGGTATGTACAGTTTTATCATGTTATTATATTTAATGATGAGATGAGATGTTATTTGACCTAAAGCCTTGTCCTTTACAGAACCTTTATAAGAAGGATGATGCAGTCTATGCCAACATGTGAAACTAGCATCAAGACTGCAGTCTGTCCTGGGCCGCCTCTACGTTCAAAAACGTGTGTAGCAATGTTTTAGTATCAAGTCCAAATCCTTTTTTGAATTTGGGCCTATGTGTATTAGGATCGTCCATCAATGAGATCAGGGGGGTTTTACCCAATGTACATTTAATTATAGTATCTGTTTTGGAACTTTTCAAAACATCCTTTCGCCAAATGGAATGAAATATAAGTAAGAATTTTCTTGCAGAGTTTGTATTCCAGATATTACATAATCAAGTCTAGATTCTAGATTCTAGCCCTGCTCTGACCTTTCTCCTCTCACTTCTTTTCACACCTACTATATAATTTTTTTTAACATGTATTGCTGTATCTCAACTCGCACAGCATAAAACGGAAGGGTGCAAAGTCACGCCTGGCCTCCTGTGACGTTTCCTTGAAACTGTTTTTTTACACACTTTTACCCACATTTTTTTAATGTTTATATCTGCAGGCCGAGTTTGTGTTTGCCATTCACACACTTACGGACCCAAACCTCAAGGAACATGGTCAAAACAAATATGAAGCGAAAACAAGTGAAATGCGTCTTTTAGCCAGATCTGAGCTGGACTGCTTGACAATTTTAATATTATTGATTTCTGATTTGGGAGACTAACCTATATCTAACTGGATACAATATATCCACATTTCATGCAGTTATTCTGTTTATAAATAATAGTGCCTTATGTGGTTTTTTTATTCTTATCATATTAACAAAATAAAATCTCCTGTTAGGGTTATACGTTGTATAACAGAATGAGTGACTTATGTACATATCACTAATAGAATGGGAATAAATATGTATAGTTTCATTTGTAGTATTTTGGTAACATGCACATATTGCCTGAAGATAAAATAATTGTACATTTGTGAAATTCACAATGTTACATCTACATAATGATACAAAAAAATATTTTTACTTTGACAAAACTGCATAATTGAGAAATACATGTGCTTTTGTGTAAGAAACAAATGAAAGGCTCTTCCTCCGCAAGTTTCAACTTGTATTATGGTTTGAGGACAGCCAACCCTTCCATAGTCCAATTGAGCACAGCTTGTCCTTCACAGACATAAAGAGTCTGTCTGTTAAGATACCCGAATCAGGGTCAAATAAATACTAAATACCAAACACGTCTTCACCCATACCCCCTGGTTGTTTGTGACAAGTACGACAGAAGTGGCCGTACTGCGTGCTTATGATTATCATCCACCATATGGACGATGATAATCATAAGTGACAATCATATGAGAAGGTCCACAATAAGGAAACAATGAATTGAATGTCAGTAACTGCTCCTCCTGTTCTCCGAACAACACATTTGGCTAATATTAGTTTCGCCAAAAATCCCCAGCTGAGGGTTTCACTTCCTGAAATAACAGTTCAGAATGACAGGAATCAGCACTCTCATCAATGATACGAGAAGGTTCTGTCACGCTCTACTGATGAGGCGGGCAGACTTGAACCCAAAAGCACGACTCAGAGACAAGCAAAGTACAAAGAAGTTCAGGTTTTACTCTGTTAACCAAATCAACAGGGACGAGGCGGGGAATGTAGTCGGGGACAGGCAGGATCGGGAAACCGGGACAGGAGACAGGCGAACGGGGATCCAGAGGGATGAGGCGGGGAACATAGTCGGGGACAGGAGACGGGCGAACGAGGATCCAGAGGGACGAGGCGGGGAACGTAGTCGGGGGCAGGCAGGATCGAGAAACCGGGACAGGAGACGGGCGAATGCTGGAGAGACTTGCATGAACCAAACAGCGAAGACAATCTGGCGCCAGGTGAACAGTGTTCAGCTAACTTATAACTTATAGCCCCCACTAATCATCTGATGCCACCCAGCTGCGAGGGTGAAGAACTGAGTAGAGAAAGGAGGCATGGCAGACAGACCGTGACAGGTTCAGATCAAGGCAAGAACGTCAGATCACTTCTTAGTGTTCTCTGTTTAACTTTTGGCCATATGGCATTAGAGGAACCGTGTCCTCACCATCAGATAGTCGAGTCTTAGCCTGCTTGTTCAGTGGTTCTCAAACTTTTCTAAGATAAGCTTTTTCAGCTGAGTTCCCCCTTCACCGGCACAAAAAGAGGACAATACTGTCTGCGCCCTCTATTTTTCAGTGTAAACATGAAGGTTGCACTTGCTCACAATTGAGTGAGAAACATGAGTCAGTGCGTCAATGCGTCAGAGCATGTAGAGGGGAATCCCAATAAAATATATTCTTCCTGAAACTGATGACATTTGATGTTTCTGGATGTGGTTTCTTATTCACAGATTCTCCTTTCTCCTTGTTTTCAGATTTACAATTCAACCCATCTTTTCTTTTTCTTTTTTCTGAGTACCCCCTAAACTACCCCAAAGTACCCCTTGGGGTAAGCACCCCAATTAATCATCATGTAGACAAGATGATTAACGAGATTAACACGCTGTAACGTTACATGCTTTGAAATTCGAGTTTGGATGTTTTTGCTTTGGACTTGCTTCTCATGTATGAGTATATTAACCAAGCAGACCATCTAAAGGCAGAAGATAGATATACAGACATCATTAAGCACTTAGGTTCAGGCTCAGTCAGAACCATATATTTAAAATATCTGGCAAGAGAATTGACCCTTCGCTAAGCCCCTCCCCTAAACAGCCACTGACCAATCCTACGTTAGCAACCGTGTGTAGCAACCGAGAGGTCTGTCAAGCTTTCAGCAGATGCTAATATGCCGAAGCGGTGCGCATACGGGACCTGTAAATCCGACACCCGATACTCTCAAAGTGTCGAAGGTGGTGTCCAATTTTTCCCCTTCCCCAAGCCCAAGGGTGCCATGCCGTAATTCCGACGCCTCTTTGTTCCGACGTCTCAATGTTCCGAAAAATTTCCCATTAGATCGACATGCCACTATTCCGACGGTTCAATGTTCCGAAAACGAAACCCATTGGTCCGAAGGTCCGTTAGTCCGACTTTCTCTCAAAAACGAGGCGCATTAGGCCGACGGTTCAATATGCCGAATAGGAAAAAGAGTTTTATACCTCGCTCGCTCCCTATCTCTCACTCTCACTCTCTCACTCTCACACTCTCTCTCTCTCTCTCTCTCTCTCTCTCTCTCTCTCTCTCTCTCTCTCTCTCTCTCTCTCTCTCTCTCTCTCTCTCTCTCTCTCTCTCTCTCTCTCTCTCTCTCTCTCTCTCTCTCTCTCTCTCTCTCTCTCTCTCTCTCTCTCTCTCTCTCTTTCTCTCTCTCTCTCTCTCTCTCTCTCTTCTCTCTCTCTCTCTCTCTCTCAATGATTTAAAGATAGCCTCTTACAATAAGTTAGAATGGACCCAAAGTATGTGATTGATACTGTCTGATGTTTCGGACATCTGGTTCTTATTTTCTGGTTTTGCTTAGCTTGCGTATTTAGTATTGACTTCTCAGCGTTACGTTCTTTCTTGTGTTTAGGCGCACATGGCTAATTTGCATACGCGCACAGGATTAGCCAATATAATATAACATATTTAATTATCATATAATCTATCTGTCTATCTATCAACGCATCGGGTTCTAGTTTTAATAGTGAGTGTATTTTCCATTCAGACTTGTTTTTCTCCCTTGTTCTTGTGTGGTCTTGGTAGGCTATACTGTGTGAGCCGAATCACCTAAATGGATGTTCCCGACGTGTCGGTTGGGTATTAATAAAGGAGACTTGGGCTATTAATCTATCTGGTGTGATAAGCAAACAATCATACGGCGAAGGCGAAGTGAATAGGGGGTGAATAGCGTCCCCTCGCGCCCGAAGGTTCTATTTGTTATCAGCTGCAACAAATTGCGATGAAACACACTAGCTCGAGTTTGAGATTGAGTAGATCATGGGATAATGGCCACAGATCGCGAGAGGTTCAGAACCAAGGCAGAACTTCAGCTCATCTTAGGAGGTTTCTCTGTGTAACTATTTACTAACTATATGATATATATATCTATGTATTTACATCAGATAGTCGAGTCTTGCTGCATTCTGGTGAGAAATTCCAGAAGTTTTCGCAAAGAAAGCTTTTCAGCTGATTTCCCTACTTTTTCGGCATATTAAATTCCGTTATTGTTGATACCCAACAATCATTAAATACTGTGAGATGGACAGTTAAAATGTTTGCATTGCTCAACAATTGAGTGATCGAAAAATGAGTAAAGTGCGTCACCATGCGTCAGCAAGTACTGTAGTGAGGAAAATACATCACATTAAAACTTATCACCATGCGTTGATAGATAGACAGATAGAATGATAATTAAATAGGCCTATGTTATATTATTTGGCTTGCGGAGCCAGCCAATCCTGTGCGCGTATGCAAATTAGCCATGTGCGCCTAACACAAGAAAGACGTAATGCTGAGAAGTCATACTAAATACCGATAGCAAGCGAAAGCCGAACCAGACTGTTTCAATCACATAGGACCTACTTTGGGTCCATTCTAACTTATTGTAAGAGGCTATCTTGTAAATCGTTGAAGAGAAGTAGAAGAGTGAGAGAGATCATTAAGCACTTAGGCTGCCAGGCTCAGTATACAACTCTTTTTACCATATCTGGCGAACGAGAAATTGACCCTTCGGCTAAGCTGCGCCTACAGTCTTGAGCAAGTCGTGACTTAGCGGACCTGTCGTAGCACACGGAGAGCTCTGTCCAATGCGTTTCGCATTCGGTAATTGTACCGAAGGAATGGTGGCATGTCGATCTAATGGGAAATTTTTCGGAACATTGAGACGTCGGAACAAAGAGGCGTCGGAATTACGAGCAGGCCCCAGCCCAAGACCCAAGAAGAGAGGTGCACCACGTGGATAAAGCAGTGTGGAAGACCACATCAACAGCTGAATCACGGACAGATTAATAAAAGAAACGTATGTTATAAGAGCGCCATCATCTGTATTATCATAGTAACAAAAAAGTGAGACTCACAACCAATCAAACCTAAAATAATATCCTTAATACATGTATGTTTACCTGCTCCCTGTGTTAGTGGGCAATCAATAGGGTCTCCGTTTGCGTCACGTCTGGCTTTTGCGACCACTATGGATGATATGGGCACAGCTTTTATTTTATTACTCCTCGGTTTATGCCATTGTTGTGGCACACTTGTGCAGGACTTCCGTTGGGCTTTCTTGCTGTCTGTTTATGAGCTCCAGGGTATATAATCAATCACTCACTCTATGGGAACAATATCCTGGCCGTTGGCGCGCTGTAAACAAATACAAGAGCGGGATATTCGTTAGTAGTTTAGCTAGCAATGGGCTAACACGTAGATAATGAAAACTAATCAGACATTAACTGAAAATTTTAAACAATATGTTGACCTTACCCAGCTGTACAAGAACATTGTTGTTCCTGTATATATGGTTGTCCTCCACCTGAAGTGTCAAGACGTGGGGTGCTCCTGACGCTGCATTGTGACCTTATGAGCTTCTTCCCTCTATCCTTAATGTCATTATTTTGACTCCGCCCGCAGAAGATATTGTGGATATATCCCTCAAACGCATACTGGAGAGCCTTCTGTCGGCTTCTCTCTGATATATCAGAACCGTTTTTCCAAAAATGTGAGGTGATTTCCTTTGGAAATTGTGTTGACGGTATCATTGAAAACGCCATATTTATTTTGCTAGGAGCGAAAGCTTGACAGCCATAGCAACAGTAACTAAGGAGGGCGGGGCTTAGGGAAGGGTCAATTGGGACTGTGGTGGAACAGGCATCTATATAAAAAATAATGTTGGCAACGAGAGGAATAGGGTCTCAGGAATCATATTGATTGAATCAACTTAACCCAGATTGAGAATAGGACATACAGGGCTCAATCCCAGTATACATGTCTACTGGTGTAATTGAGAAAATCTAGATTGAAAGAACGATCCACACTCCAGACCAGGTGATGGCAGTACTTGTTCCGCATCCAACCACTAGATGAAGCCAGATGCCAAGAAACCATCAGAAAAGTAAAATCTTTGACCAGAGTTGGAATGTACGCCCCCCCCCCCCCCCCCCCCCCCATGTCATATGACTTCACATGATTGTAAACAGTTCCAGGTTGGATGACTGAACCCTCAGGCCGTAGGGTTAAACAACAACCACTACTACTATATGTGTATTTTATGGAGACAGCGTAGAATGAGTCGCGAAGTGCTGGCGTCCTGGCTGCGTTTCCTTCTCCCGCGGAGCTGGCAGTATGGATCCAAGGCATTCCGACCCACAGGTCCCCCTACCTGACCTAAAGCACCCCCAAACTGGCCTACAGCTCCTCTCACCTGCGCACAATGAAGAAAGCGACGAACCTACAGACTTGAGCTCTGGGGATACTTCGACTAGAACTGCGTGCGGACTAACGAAGTGCCGGGTGTCGGACTGCAGCCCCAGCGCCCATTCGGAAGGCTCTGCACGGCGGGGTCTGGAGGCGGTCAGCCCGCCTGCTCCATCAGCCTCTCCCCTCAGCCTGCCTGGTGTCATGGATGCTGAGGGTCGGGTCGACGAGTCCAGGCTGAGGAGTCACATCTTAAAAAATGGTAAATCTTTTTTTTTCTTCCTCAAACAGTTGTTTAATTTCCTCCCTATGGGCCTCCCTCTTTGAAACTTTTAAATACATGACCATTATAACACAGTTACATTTGAGTGGTGTATTATTCCAAAATGTAAATATCAGAGTTTGAAAGGCAAAGCTTAGTCTAATGAGCGATATGTTTTGGTGTCAAAGCCCCTGAAGGAGGAATAACTCGTGTCAAAAGTCCTAAATTCGAGGAGACCCCGTGGTATATAGCTTCAGGTCAGGAGCTCTGTACAGAGACACTATTATGAGGATTAGCCATTAACACAAGATATGATTTTATTCCTGAAGGGCTTCTGGGTCACGTTGTGTACATGTAGTTATACCCCACACACACACACACACACACACACACACACACACACACACACACACACACACACACACACACACACACACACACACACACACACACACACACACACACACAGCTGCTCCCTGCGGTATGCCCTATTAAATACATTATTGAATACAGTCAGTATCGAATACAGTTTGGATTAATACAGTTTGTGAATAATACAGTAATAAATACAGATAGTCTTAAATAGTTAGTATTAAATTCAGTTAGTATTAAATACAGTTTGTGCAATACAGTATTGAATACAGTATTTGTTACAGTTATTATTGAATTCCGTTGAAATAACTCCACATGTGGACTTCATGTACATCTGGAATGTATCACAGTAATTCATTAGACTGTCTCTGTTGGCACAGATGTTATGCACCATATCAACACAGGCTATGATTCTGTCCAACAATAACCTGGGCCAGTATCCAGTTCCTCCTAGCTAGTCCACCAAATCATTCTGATACGAGAGAGCCTTTTATATCATCCGTATTATATTCAAAGAAGCCCCTAAGTCCCCAGCTGACAGCAAGCTCCGACCCCAGCATTGCTCCATCCCCTGTGGTCAGTGAGGCGGGAACAAAGACCTTCTCCCTTTCTTTGCCCCTCAATCCCAGGCCCACATTCTTCCACCGCAGCCAGCTTAAGCTCCAACAGCATGTAGGGAACCATCTTTAACCACGCAGTGCAAAGAGGCAATTGATTACTCCCCACAGTGACATGTGATACCTCAAGGATCACTAAGTAACAAAGGATCATAACTGCCCTTGTGTATGCGGATAGGGGTTGGAATCATAGGGTAACAATACGGATAATATTGAGATTCTGTGGTAAACAATATATTGTTAAACAATCCTATAACGAAACCTCAGGATACATGTCAAACGATGAATGCAAACTGAATGTGAAAAGGTGAAGTGCTGGATTTCGGTCTTTATTCATGGTCTTAACTTCTGTAGAAGTTCCCAACATATTAAAAATATCGAATCTTTTATTTTTTTTAACATTCCAACAAATTAATTATTAAATCCATATTTGGGACCAGTGTATCGATCCCAGTATCATATGAAGAAGGGTGACGATATATCACCCTATCGATACTTTGTCCCACCCCTAGGTGGAACCATCGTTTAAGAACGTAGCTCTGCATCGTGGACCCCAAAAGCGTGTGTTCCTCTCTCTGCCTGCAGGGGGCGTCTCTCCCGCGGAGCGCGGCCTGGTGTGGCGCTTCCTGTTCGGCATGTACCCGTGCAGCTCCACGGCGGCCGAGCGCCCCCTCCTGGTGCAGCAGATGGCGGTGCGCTACCAGGTGATGAAGAGCAAGTGGCGGCAGTCGGTTCCTGAGGCGGTGCGCCTGCGACTCAACGGCACCGACGGTAAAGTACAGTGTGTGTTTGGAGGCTCCCCTCAGAGCTGGTGTGCCCCCCCCCCACGGACAGGTCAACACAAGCCAGCTCAAAACAAAACACCCGAAATGACTGCTTTGTACTTTCGTACTGTTTTGTACTGTTTAATACTGTACTGTAAACAAACTGTATTTAATACTAACTGAATTTAATGCTGCATTTAATACTAACTGTATTTATTACTGTATTATACACAAACTGTATTTTAATAATGTATTTAATACTGAATTAAACACTAACTGTATTCAATACTAACTCTATTTAATAATGTATTTAATACTGAATTAAACACTAACAGTATTTAATACTAACTCTGTTTAATAATGTATTTAATACTGAATTAAACACTAACTCTATTTAATAATGTATTGAATACTGAATTAAACACTCACTGTATTCCATACTAACTCTATTTAATAATGTATTTAATACTGAATCAAACACTCACTGTATGCAATACTAACTCTATTTAATAATGTATTTAATACTGAATCAAACACTCACTGTATTCAATACTAACTCTATTTAATAATGTATGAGCAGCTGAGTTGGAGGAGGCGGTGCGATACCACGAGCGCCGGCAGGCTCTGCTGCAGGCCCAGGAGCAGCGGGGGGAGGCCGGCGATAGGCTGGCGTTCCTCCAGCTCCAAGCCCAGGTCATTACCATGTCTGTTGTTGATGTTTTCACTATGCTTTGACTCTCTGGGATGTGTCTGACGCGTTGGTCTGGGAGAACGTGCACACATGTCATTTCCCTTAAGTGCATTATGTTTGTTGAGGGTATTCGTAGAACAGACAGTATGGGCATTTTAACTCGTTTTGCCGACTTAACTAGCTAACTACTTATTACGCGAGCTTCCCCCACCATTGCTATCAAACATTAGGTCAATGAATCCACTTTATGTAACGTATCCAGAGGGCTTCTCCTCTGACGGCAGGTGTTGTTTGAGCGGACGACCTTTGACCTGAATGAACTGCAGGAGGCCATCAGGATCATTGATAAGGACGTGCCGCGAACCGACCGGGACCTCGACTACTTCCTGTAAGTCCCAGCCTGTCCTCAGTGATGCGTTCACCACCGTGTATGTATATGTTTATTTATATACGTTTCTATGTATCTCATTGCTTCTTATGCGGGTGTTTTTCCGTGTTGACTCTGTAATCGGTTTCTAGGGGGGAAGGTTCTGGAAATCTCCTGGTGTTGAGAGATATTCTAATCACCTATGCTGCTTTTCATCCAGGTGAGATAAAACAACAACATTCAATTTCTCGTGGCCGAGGCTGGGTCTTGCTTCTGCTATTTTCCACAGCTGCTGTCGAAATATTGCAACTACTCAGCAATGCTACCATTCGATTGTGAAATTGCTGTATTGCTCAATGCAGTTGGAGCTGCACGCCGCAACAGTTTGGCATCTATTCAAACTGTTAGATGGTGGCCCGATTGTGATATGCCACAGCATTATGTGTTGTGTTGTGTTCACCTGTGGTTTCGGCGGGGGTGGTGGGTTCAGAGGTCAGCTACGCCCAGGGGATGAATGACCTCTGCAGCCGCTTCCTGGAGGTCTTGGACTCGGAGGTGGATACCTTCTGGAGCTTCTCCTGCTGCATGGAGAAGTTCTCCAAGGACTTCAGAGCAGATGGCCTCCATAGAAAAATAGGTGTGGTGACACATTGAATATATCCATGCATGCTCAAGGGAAAGGGCAGAAATTACAATAAGTACAGCTAGTGAACGATATTACAGGATGCATATTAAGTAAGCTTTATTTTTTCCGCATGACTTTATGGTATCGACAATTCAGAAGCTTATTCTGAGTAGAACTCAGAGGGGAACGAGTTCTGTGTGTTCTGGATGTGTTCTAGAGCAGTGAAAGAGTTCTTCCTGTGTGTTCTGGATGTGTTCTAGAACTGGCAGCGGCTCTCCTGAGGGAACTAGACCCTCAGCTCCATGACCACTTGGTCACAGAAGGCAAGGAGAGCTTTACATTCTGTCACAGGTATTGTTCACTCACAGCCTTGAACCCCAACTCCTAACCACTACCCCTAACTCCTTACCCCTGACCCTAACCCTGTGTGTGTTTGTGTGTGTGTGCGTGCGTGCGTGTGTGTGTGTGTGTCCTCAGATGGCTGCTGCTGGGCTTCCAGAGGGAGTTTGAGCACGGGGACGCCCTGCGGCTGTTTGAGGTCCTGAGCTGCGACCACCTGGAGCTCATCTCGCAGCAGGTGGACCGCGCCCGCCACCGGGAGCGGCTGGCCCAGAAACACAGCCCAGGTGCAGCTCAGGACTCTAGACCCGGTTGACCTCCGCCGGGTCCCTCTTCAGTCCTTCTCATCCTCACCCCTAAGGTGTTTGAACGTTTACCCTGTGGGCCCCTGTAGGCGACGTGACTCCAAATGTGAACTTTAATGTATTAAATCAATGAATAACAGCACATGTCACGCAGGATATCAAGGGAGAACCCAAGAGGGGCTGTGTTCGAGCTGCAGGGGCGACAGGCGGTCTGAAGAGAAGATTGACCGCGCTCTCCGCCTCTTTCATTTGTGTGTCCCCATTGTCTCGTATAATGCCGTCTATTGAGTCGCTTAGCAGGTACTCTGATCCGGAGCCACTTCCAGGGCACTCCTCCACATATGGTCATGGAGCTGGGACTCCACCCCCTACTGCTAGCACCAGGTGCCGATTGCCCGGGCGCTGCCTCACTGTGTGTCTCCCCCACCCTGCAGAGGGCACCACCCCGGCGCCGGCGCCCAGAGCCGTTAACTCGGCCTTCACCTTCGAGCTCTTCATCTGCGCCACCATCCTCATCGACCACCGTGACGCTCTGCTCCGTTGCCTTGACGACGGGCAGCTCATCCAGTTCACCACACGGTCTGTCCCTTTGTGTGTGTGTGTGTGTGTGTGTGTGGTGTGTGTGTGTGTGTGTGTGTGTGTGTGTGTGTGTGTGTGTGTGTGTGTGTGTGTGTGTGTGTGTGTGTGTGTGTGTGTGTGTGTGTGTGTGTGTGTGTGTGTGAGTGCAGCCTCATTCAATTCAATTTGCGTTGACTGGTAAACAGAAGGTTGCTAGTTCGATCACCGGCTCCTCCTAGCCGTGGAGCCCTAACCCTAACCCTAAACTATTATACATAAATACACTAAAATAATAGGGAACACTAAAATAACACATCCTAGATCTGAATCAATGAAATATTTTTTTAAATACTTTGTTCTTTACATAGTTGAATGTGCTGACAACAAAATCACACAAAAAATATCAATGGAAATCAAATTCATTAACCCACGGAGGTCTGGATTTGGAGTCACACTCAAAATTAAAGTGGAAAAACACACTACAGGCTGATCCAACTTTGATGTAATGTCCTTAAAACAAGTCAAAATGAGGCTCAGTAGTGTGTGTGGCCTCCACGTGCCCGTATGACCTCCCTACAAAGCCTGGGCATGCTCCTGATGAGGTTGGCGGATGTGGTCTCTTGGAGGGATCTCCTCCGCAGACCTGGACTAAAGCATCCGCCAACTCCTGGACAGTCTGTGGTGCGACATGGCGTTGGTGGATGGAGCGAGACATAATGTCCCAAATGTGCTCAATTGGATTCAGGTCTGGGGAACGGGTGGGCCAGTCCATAGCATCAATGCCTTCGTCTTACAGGAACTGCAGACACACTCCAGCCACATGAGGTCTAGCATTGTCTTGCATTAGGAGGAACCCAGGGCCAACCACACCAGCAAATGGTCTCACAAGGGGTCTCGGTACCTAATGGCAGTCAGGCTACCTCTGGCAAGCACATGGAGGGCTGTGCGGCCCCCAAAAGAAATGCCAACCCACACCATTACTGACCCACCGCCAAACCGGTCATGCTGGAGGATGTTGCAGGCAGCAGAACGTTCTCCACGGTGTCTCCAGACTCTGTCGCGTCTGTCACATGTGCTCAGTGTGAACCTGCTTTCATCTGTGAAGAGCAAAGGGCGCCAGTGGCGAATTTGCCAATCTTGGTGTTCTCTGGCAAATGCCAAACGTCCTGCATGGTGTTGGGCTGTAAGCACAACCCCCACCTGTGGACGTCGGGCCCTCATACCACCCTCATGGAGTCTGTTTCTGACCGTTTGAGCAGACACATGCACATTTGTGGCCTGCTGGAGGTAATTTTGCAGGGCTCTGGCAGTGCTCCTCCTGTTCCTCCTTGCACAAAGGTGGAGGTAGCGGTCCTGCTGCTGGGTTGTTGCCCTCCTACGGCCTCCTCCACATCTCCTGATGTACTGGCCTGTCTCCTGGTAGCGCCTCCATGCTCTGGACACTACGCTGACAGACACAGCAAACCTTCTTGCCACAGCTCGTATTGATGTGCCATCCTGGATGAGCTGCACTATCTGAGCCACTTGTGTGGGTTGTAGACTCCGTCTCATGCTACCACTAGAGTGAAAGCACTGCCAGCATTCAAAAGTGACCAAAACATCAGCCAGTTAAAAGGAACTGAGAAGTGGTCTGTGGTCACCCCCTGCAGAACCACTCGTTTATTGGGGGTGTCTTGCTAATTGCCTATCATTTCCACCTGTTGCCTTCCAGTTGCAAAACAGCATGTGAAATTGATTGTCAATCAGTGTTGCTTCCTAAGTGGACAGTTTGATTTCACAGAAGTGTGATTGACTTGGAGTTACATTGTGTTGTTTAAGTGTTGCCTTTATTTTTTTGAGCAGTGTATAACTCCTATACTAACCCTAACCCTAACCCTCCTAGAACTGTATTTGTGAAGCCCTTATTCCCAGGTACAGTCTCAAAGGGCTTAACAGGCCATTTATGTAGGACACCCCCTGACCCTAGTCCCACAGAAGGCAAGAGAAACTTCCCTTAATTAGCAAAGGGACGGTTATTAAGACGGAAACCACAATGAAAATGAAATCGCAATGGTTGGACGGGTGCACTTTCCACACCTGTGTTGGTTTGAACATCCTCTCATGACAATCCAGAAATATTAATCTATGTTGTCATCTGAGCCTCACTGCTGTTGTGAGATGTTTCAAAACTATTTGTAAAGCAACCGTCTAGATACTGATAGGGCAAAGTGGATCATCCGGTTTGAAATAAGGCCCATTGATATTGCATAAGGTTACTTGCACAGAATATTCTTATGGTTCAAAGTTGTAGTCATCAAATGGTAATTATGTTTCTAATTATGCTGAATTATGCTTCATTTTTATTGTTTTATACATTGGTAAAGTGGACAGTGCATTGAACAGCATTCAAATATATTCCACTGTCTGCACAATACAGAGTCATGTCATGTTACAATACTTTTCAATATTAAGATCTAAGAAGTTTCCAAAACATAATCGGCAGAGATACTTCTCTAGAACCTTCTGGATGTACTATCGTCCTGGCAACCTGGCGGGGTCCCCTGACGAGACCCACTAACCCTAGCCCTATTGCCGAGGTGTCCCTGAGCAAGTCACCTCACTCTAACTGCTCCTGAGGAGCTGGCTGTCGCCTCGCCTGGTTAACTCCGCCGTCGCTGTGTGAATGAGTGAATGAATGGTTGTAAGTCGCTTTGGATAAAAGCATCAGCAAAGTCCCCTAAACTGTAAATGTAATGTAATTAAACTCAATTTTATTTGTATAGCCCTTATTCACAGGTAGTCTCAAAGGCCATTTAGTTATGACACCCCCCTGAACCTATCTTACCCAGAGGGCAAGAGAAACTTCCTTTAATTAGCAAGGAAGGAACCTTGAGATGGAACGCAGAGTGAGGGATCCCTACTTCCAGGGATCCTCATTTGCGTGGAGCGTCAGTGAGTTTGCAGCAATAGCGCTTTAAGGTGGCCTTCCTGTGTTGCAGCCTCCAGGGAACGCTGGACCTGGACAGCATCCTGAGGAAGGCCGAGGAACACTTCTACAATTACTGTAAGCGCTGTGCTTGGGACTTTATGAACGGCGGCTGCCAGCCCAGCGGGAACAAGGAAGACTTCTTCCATCAGCTTCGCAGTTTATTCTTTTGATTTGATTATGAATATTATTATTAACTATATATCACGTCAAGTCTGACTTGGTGCACAGTGTTAATGGACTGAAGAGGGATATAAATATTGGGATTTGGGTATGGTAAATATGGTAGCAGGTTCTGTCGTAGAAGTTTGATCATCTTAGTTTAGCTCAGCGATGAGTCATTATGCCTTGGTAATAGCTGCAATATTATATAATCTATATAATCTATTATATATCACAAAGATAATTTAAATATTTTTATACTTTGTCTATGGATCTTGTATATAAATATATATGGTAGGCCTAACTCCCAATGAATATATATTAGTACAACTTCTAGACTAATATGTATAACTCCTAAACAAATATATATTAGTATAACTTCTAGGCTAATATTAGTACAACTTCTAGACTGCAGAGCGCTACTTCCTAGTACTTAAGTCCTAGCCTACAGACACTGATCATGTTAATGATTTCTCACAATAATTGAGAAAAAGGTGGGAAAGAGTTGTTCCAGAATGAGTTGTGCTATGTTTAGGCCAACATAGAATGTTTATTCACAAAGTTATCCCTAAATGCCAGTCCACTCGGTTCCACACGGCCAAATTCATTGTCATGTTGATCGCCATCATCATCATCATCATCATCGTGGTCATCGTCCTCTTCACCGTCGTCATCATCTTCATCGTCTGGCTGTGGAATGTTCCTCCGCTTGCAGAGGTTGTGTAGAATGGCTCATCTTTCAGGAACCAGAAATGACGTCCAGTGGGGAGCACGAACGGACCACAGGATTGCTTCACAATGCACAAAGCGTGTTAAATAAAGGTCACTTTTTGATAGTTTTTTTTAACTTTGCTGGATGGAAATCTGGGGCCGTATTCACAAAGCATTTTATCTTAGCGCTAGGAGTGCTCCTAACTCGCGCTAAAAGATTTTACGTAGGAGTTTTTTCTTAAAAGTTATTCACAAAGCCTTTGAGACCTACTCTTACTAAGGATAAATCACTAAGAGTGACGCGCCGTTGCTATGGATGACGTTGATTCTCGTGCACGAGTTTAGAAGCGGTCAGTGCGGTGATTGGTTGTTCAGACGAGCCCACTAAATCACCGAAAAACAAGGAAATAGAGGCTAGAAATGAATTCCTATCAAGATTCTTTGGAATAGGTCTTACTGAGTTAGGAGTCCTCTTGAGGACTTTTAAGCTCTCCTTGACTTAGGTGCTACTTTTAGGCCTAAAATACTTTGTGAATTGCTCTTAGTGAAAAAAGTTAGGAGTCCTAAATTTAAGAGTGACACGCCCATTATTTTTAGGAGTTACTCCTAAATTCGCCAGTTAGGACCTACTTTTAGCCCTAAAATCCTTTGTGAATACGGCCCCTGGTGTTTAGGCCTATGTGGGTCACAACGATAAAGGCTTTGGAAGCGATGTAAGCATTCACACGGGAGCTTGGGTCGGTTATTAACACGAAATCGCAGTTCTCAGAAAGGATGTGGAAAAGAAGCGAAAGAGAGTTTGTGGTGTTTTCAACCACTGCTGCACCTCCATTAGCTAGCAAAAACAGGACGTGTTGGTTTGAACGTCCTGTTCAAACCAGCTTGTGACAATCCTGCAATATTTATCTATGTTTTCACATATATTTCCCAGGGTTACTTTCACTGAATATTCTGATGGTTCCAAGTTGTAGTCATCAAATGGTAATCATGTTTGTAGGTACAATGTATACTGCTAAATCAGACGCATCTGGAAATAATAATTAAGCAATATATCACGACAGGCCGTGGTATATGCTCATTATACCACGGCTAAGGGGCATTGTTCGGCCCGACGCGAAGAGACTGGAGTGATATATTGCTTTTATAAAACGGTTACCAATAACGGCAATATGAAAGAGGAATACACAATCAATTTCAGGTACAAAAAAATAAAAAATCACAAATTAGCCTACCTAACTGATAAAATAGCCCCATTATGAAAGAAATAGTCCCTCCTTTCCGGACGTTAGCTCTGCATGTCTCTTTTTCTCGCCTTTTTCTTCAGGAGCAGGTCACTCCTCAGTCACCTCTACCATTGTTAACCCTATCCGGAGGTGAAAGTTAACCTTAAACATGTCAATTCAACGAATTTAATCAATTTATTAACCTTGTCAAACACTTCGGCTACTTTTGCTATCTAGCCTCCTACTGTAACAGTTGGTTGTTGCCATGGAGACATTGTTGCGTCTCTGACAATAATGACAACGGAGAAGAGGAATACACAATCAATTACGTTTTTATTCAATGAGAAATACATAGGCTAACAGTTAATACATAGTCCTAACAGTTGTTTGTTGTCATGGAAACATTGTTGCTTCCCTGACGCGGAATGATATGCTGCGATAAGGCTTTTTAGAAGCCGTGGTATATGCTCAATATACCACGGTTAACAGCCAATCAGATCGCCGGATTCCACCTTTCCGTTTTCTAATCATAAATATCATCTCCTAAAAGACAGAGGTTACTGCCTGTTTCATTCTGGATTTAGAACCTGGTGTGGCTCCCTGCTTTAACAAGTCTGCATTTAAGCCTAAAGTTGGGGCTTGCATGCTGCAAACCTTTCTTTATCAACCAGGACAAGGTTTATTTTTCCCCTATGTTGGTCCACTGGATGTTCTATAAAGTTACTGTGTTACAGTTTTGTTTTTGGTGTAATAGGGCCTATATTTATATTTTAACAATATTTGTATTTTCGTTTTCGAATGTCCTGTGCTGCTGCTCGTGGTGTTGCGGTGGGTGAAGTGATGCTTGCTACAGAGAAGTGGCAATTCCCATTTTCACTGTTCTGATGCAATCGTGTTGAAGCTCCGTGCAACACGATAAGAGGAACTATCAGAAATGGTTGAGAAATCGTCGGTGCGGTTAAAGCTGCAAAAAGTGAGTTCTGCAGTCCGTGCAATAACATCTGATATGTCATTTCTCACTGACACAGAGAGCAACTATCCAAATAGCCTATAAAATCACACTGATATTTAAAGTATTAATCAGATTGACATTGAACGTGTCGTTTTGGAATGTTGAACGTTTAACATAATAAAATTGCACAAATGTTTGAATTGATGTCGTGCTTTGAAAGAATCCTATGTAGTCCACACATTTACCATGGTGATATGTGGTGGCTCAAGTCCCACGCATTCGGCGTGAGACAC
>OLKM01003225.1:35200-40899 GCA_900291075.1 Melanogrammus aeglefinus | reverse complement strand
CAGAAAGGGGGGGGGGGAGAGAGGGAGAGAGAGAGAGAGAGAGAGAGAGAGAGAGAGAGAGAGAGAGAGAGAGAGAGAGAGAGAGAGAGACCGCGTTTCAATAAGAATATATTGTCGGGTGTTTATTAAAATCAAAAGACAATTAAAGCTTGATATTCTATTGCTGTAATGTTAACAATAGTGATCATATTCATCCTTATCATCAGAATCACAAAAATCTATTTGTCAAAATAGTATGTGCAAATACAAAAAAATGTAAAAATAAAAACAAAATAAATGCGAAGCAATTTCCATATTCCACATTGCACTACATCTGCGAAGCATATGAAAATGTTGGTTTGAGAATATAGTATCGGCATTGTATAGCCAACGTGTAATAAGATATAGCATAATACTATTTTTGAAATGATTCTGAGCAAGGTTTAGGGAGCTTTTGTCGAAGACTACACAATATAACAGCGCTTTTCACAGGATTCAAACAGGCTATCATAAAAAGATGTGGAGTGAACATTGCCAATTTATGTAACTTTTCAAATGTCATACATTGTTAGCCCAGTGCTCCAATGTTGTACTTCACGGTAATTCAAAGTATAGTTGGCTTTTGAGTGTCACAGACAGATTCCAAAAAACTTTAATAACTCGGTGAGCAACTCGCTTTTCCATCAGGTGTTTTGAGCTGACAAACACTGCATGGAAAGTTTACTTACCGAGCCGCTGCAGCAATATTTCCCTCAGTGTTTGTGTTTGTGTGTGTGTGTATGTTTGTGTGTGTACGTGTTTTCTGCTTTTCGCTTTTGTTAATTTCTCCTGTTTTTTGTTGCCTGTATCTTTCAAGCTATAAGAGACACTGTCCAATTCCGAGACCGAAATTCCCAGTCTTCTGCCCATTTGTCACTTACGTGTGTTGTTTAATTCTGTACTCTTGCTGGCCTTCTAGGTAAATAAGCCGTCAAAAGGTCACGCTGTTCCTCTAATTCTTCTCCATTCTCCGTGATGAACTAGCAGCGTGCCTGCATTGCTTCATTCACTGATTGAATCAATTTCCAAATTAGATTCTCCCCACCTTGCCTGTGTGGCACCGATACCAAGCACACGTACAGGGACACACACACACACACACTCAGCGCACACACACAGGCACACAGCGAGCACACACAGCACGAGCGACACACCAAACACCACACAAACACACACACAACACACCACACACACACATGCACACACACACACACACACACAGAGCGTGTCAGCTCTATTCTTCACTAATTCTTACACTTTTCATCTCCGAGTGCTCACTCTCTATCTCTCTCTCTCTCTCTCTCTCTCTCTCTCTCTCTCTCTCCACCCCCTCCCCTCTCTCTCTCTCTCTCTCTCTCTCTCTCTCTCTCTCTCTCTCTCTCTCTCTCTCTCTCTCTCTTCCTCTCTCTCTCTTCTCTCTCTCTCTCTCTCTCTCTCCTCTCTCTCTCTCTCTCTCTCTCTCTCTCTCTCTCTCTCTGTCAGCCACTCAGTCTCTTGGCCAGTCTGGGCTTACCAGTCTGCTGAGTTCCATACTAATCCCCCCCCCTCCATCATTACAGAGCCCCTTCACTCTCTTCTGGACTTTTTCTCACCCCTTCTGAGAGTCCCTCCACTCCCTAACCCCCCCCCCCCACACACACACACACACCAAACCCCCCACACCACCACCCCCCCACTCCCCCTGTCTCTCACCTCTCTCTCTCCCGTCTCTCTGCCATGTCTCTCTCAACATGTGTGCATAGCCACATACAGTAACGCCTCGGTCTAATAATCTCGCTATTACCTTTGCCTGAATAGAGTAGAGGTAAAATACTTTAAATAACACAACTCTGAATGTAAAATCTCACCCTAATGCCACACTATGCGAAGAGGAGTTCTGCCTTGATGTGATCGTTCGCCGCTGTATATCTCTTTTTCCGATGTATTTATTTATGTGTTTTCACCCCTATATATAGCCGAATATGTATCATTTCAGGATGAAACCCTCTGTTCCCTAGCAGTTGGTGTTCTCACCTGCAGAGGGTTTTTTATTTTATGTTATGTTACGTTTTTTATTTATATATTTTTCCTCTCCCTTGTCTGAAAGCCTAAAGCTGCAGCTTTCGCGAGTCAGCCTAACGGTGTGATACCAGGGTGCCTACACCCTCGGGCAAGGCAGGAGAATAGAAAAACAAAAAAAAAACAACGAACGTCTCTGTCTCTGTCTGTGTATCTGTGCATGGGTATCCTTTTATGTGCTTGTGTGTGTGTGTGTGTGTGTGTGTCTGTGTGTGTGTGTGTGTATGTGTGTACTTGTATCCTTGTGTGTGTGTGTGTGTGTGTGTGTGTGTGTGTGTGTGTGTGTGTGTGTGTGTGTGTGTGTGTGTGTGTGTGTGTGTGTTGTGCGCGCGTGTGTGTGTGTGTTGTGCGCGTGTCTGTAGCATTGTAACAGAGTTGGCATGGATACTAAAAAAAGAAGCCCTGCACACCCTTGATTCCCAGCTTAAAGCTGTGATCTCAAAGATTTCTGGTTATGCCAGAATGAAATGGATGGATTTCAGAGAGAATTGGCGGTAACCCCCCCCCCCCCCCCACCCAGCCTGACACCAACAACCTCAAGCCTCACCCCCTCCCCTTGCTACTCCTTCTGTCACTCCATCATTTCCTATTTTAGCAAAATGGCCTATTTCGGTCTGTGTTTGCAGTTTAAGGTCAGATAATCCAAGCAACAGTCTCATATATAAAAACATCACAGTTCATTTATGTGCCTGAGTGAGTGTAAAGTGTGGGTAACTTCCATTTGAATGTCAAATAAATGGCTTTCAAAAGTGGGACAGCCTTGATTACATTTTAAGAAGAACAGTCCGGATATGTGAGCTGTTTTCAACAGAAACATATTGATTCCCCACGAGCACAGCATGGCCTCATATTTATGATAGCCCTCTAAGGAAAAGGGAACCTGAGCACATCCATTCCCGTTTGCTGTTGTTTTTGTTTGTACATATCGTTGAACAGAATAAACACATGTAAATAGAGGAACCCGACCAAACTCGTCAGATCCTTTCACTTCTTCGTGTTTTTCACTTTTTTCCCCTCCTTATTTTTCCTCGCTTTTCGCCTCAATCTTCAGCTCTATTCATAGCGAAAGCGGGACTTCAAGTAGTCATTACAGAGTAATGATTTTAAGTTGACAAAAAGTTCTCTTTCATTCTCGTTAGGGGGGAAAGATGCCTTGATTGACAGACAGGCAGTGGAGGGGTGATCCAAAGATAGCTAGCGAGGGCAGCTAGCGAGAGACTGAGCGAGTTTTTCCGCGTGCTAATTAAAAGAGAAGCAGCTGTCTTTCTCTCTTTCTCCTTTATTCCCTTGTTCCTGGGAGTATTAATGTTTTATTCAGGAGAAACATAACTACAGATGAAATTAATAAAGTCAGGCCCCTGCCTTTCTCCCTTGCTATCTCTTGGGCAGAGTTGGGTGGGAGGGGGAAGGGGGGAGGGGGGGAATTCAAACGTTCATTTCCCCCGGCTTTGAGAGTGGAAACTCAAAGTGCTCTGCGTTCTGTATAGTTTTCATTTTCTTCATTTCCTGCATATTAAGTCCCCTCTTCTCTTTTGTTTCAAAGTGCATCGCCCCGGAAAATAAAGATCAATTTTTCAATATGAAAAGCTTTGGAAATTTCGAACCGTGTTTTAGATGCTTGAATAGTAATCAGCAGTACTGCGATATTTAGCTGTGTGTTCGCCGCTACAGAATTCTGTCTTGCCAATGAGAGAATCATTAAGGTTTTCAAGCCCTTGTTGGTCATGTGTGAGTGTATAGACAACGATAACTTGTGTAGCCTAATTACAGTTTGCTGGGTGTGTGTGTGTGTGTGTGTGTGTGTGTGTGTGTGTGTGTGTGTGTGTGTGTGTGTGTGTGTGTGTGTGTGTGTGTGTGTGTGTGTGTGTGTGTGTGTGTGTGTGTGTTTGTTAACTTGCTTTTAATCTTCTGTGTTTCTGTCTTCTGTTCCCCTCTCCAGTTGTGGTGCACATGCTGTACATGTGTGTGAATGTGTGCTTGCGTGTGTGTTTATGCATATAATTGTGTATTTGTGTGTTTGTGTGTATGTGTATGTGCTTTTTACGCATGTAATCTTCAGAGTTTAGGTAGCTGCAATCATGGTACACACGTTGCACGTGCACGTATGTGTGTGTGTGCTTGTGTGTGTGTGTGTTTGTGTGAGTATGTGTGTGTGTTCAACCTCAGTGCACGCCCGGGCCCGGGGAGTATTTGGCTGTCTGATCACCTCATGTGAGGCTAAGAAGGGAAGCCATGCGCGACCAGCGCGCACTCCAGAGTTGAACTAATTGTGTCATTTTTAACAAGAATCTAAGCTTGCGCACATTTTGCTCCTCCATCACTTCCCCCATCACCACCACCACCAACACCACCACCATCTCATCTCTCTCCCTTGAGCCACACAATGAATGCAAAGTGTTGCAGGCCCCAGCGTCGGCCCTACACTGGAGAGAGATTTGCACGGCATCACGCAGGCATATCATGTTTTATTTTCAGGGTTGCTATCTGGAATCTCTCTGTGCTCATTTTCATCAGCGGCTATCTGTACTGTTCCATATTTATGTGGCGTCATACGATGTTGTGTTTGGTGTGCGTGCGTGTTTGTGTGTGAGGGTTACTTTCGCAAAGTGTTTTGAGTACATGTGTGAATGTGTTTGTGTGTGGGTTGTTTTGTATAAGCGTGTGTTTTTACGCGTGTGTGTGTGTGTTATTGTGATTTGTGTCTGTTTTTGTGTGTTTATGTCTCTGTGTTACAGTCTGTGTATGTTTGTGTTGTGTGTGTATATGCATGTGTTTTTACATGCGTGTGCACATGCGTGTGTGCGTTATTGTGATTCGTGTCTGCTTTTGTGTGTTCTTGTCTTCAGTATGTGCCCGTGTGTTTCAATGCATGTACGATTACCTGCGTGCCCGTGCAGTGGGAATACAAGTCAAAGACATCAAGCGTGCATCGTTTCCCCCGGAACACACAGACCCTATAGCACAGTATACACACTCGGATGAACCTTGATTGTTCTCCGATCAACAGGGTCCAACCTCCGCCTCGGGTGATTCACCTGCAGCTGGCCGCACCCAATTAGAATGGAAAGAACAACGTCTCCTCCTATCCCTCTTTCTCTGGTCTTTTCCTTTGACCCCCCAAAGGCCCTCGGCCGATCGTCCTAATAACTACAACCGCTAAACTCTGGGCTTTAATCTGAAACGCGGACGAGGGACTCACACACAAGGCGCAGTATAATTACGCGTTTGAAGACAATCGCCGCGCACCACCGGGGCCAGGCGGGTGGAGATGTCTAGTGTAGCCTAGGTCCCTATGGTCTGCAATCCCCCCCCCCCCCCCCACCCCATTGACTACATACCCCACAGAGAGAGAGGAGAGAGAGAGAAGAGAGAGAGAGAAGAGAGAGAGAGAGAGAGAGACGAGAGAGAGAGAGAGAGAGAGAGAGAGAGAGAGAGAGAGAGCGAGAGGAGAGCCAGAGTAAGAGAGAGAGAGAGCAGAGGCAGTGAGAAGGGCGTAATGAGACGAGAGAGATGGAGAGGAGAAGAAGAAGAGAGGAGAGCGGAGAGAGAGAGAGAGAGAGCGAGAGAGAGAGAGAGCAGAGAGACGACGACTGCGACTGAGCTGGAGAGCCTCTGTGTAGTAG
>OLKM01003225.1:17700-32700 GCA_900291075.1 Melanogrammus aeglefinus | reverse complement strand
TCTCTCTCTCTCTCTCTCTCTCTCTCTCTCTCTCTCTCTCTCTCTCTCTCTCTCTCTCTCTCTCTCTCTCTCTCTCTCTCTCTCTCTCTCTCTCTCTCTCTCTCTCATGCTAATCTTATACGCACACTGCATGTACACCTCCCCCCCCTCCTCCCCCATGTCCATTTCCATGGCCTTGAGCTTCATAACAACAATGTGGGATTAGTGCAGGGTGACTTCACATAATAATAGAAAAAAAACATACATAGCCGCGAAAAAAAAAAAAGCCACTCTCCCTCACACTCACGCCTTGCTATGCAAAGTATGTCGCCACAATGTACGATTACAAGTACAAAAAAACAGCATAATCCACACACAAATCCAGTGAAGTTCCTCTATTTTATAAGCGAAACATCGGAGGCCTCCCTGTCACGAAGTAACCCCATCCACTCCTCTCGCTCCTTCTCTCTGTTTCTCGCTTAATCTCTTTCTGGACCGCAAAATATTACACACGGTATCATTTCCTCATCTGGCGGAGGGATTATCGGCCTCAGATTGGATTCATAATTTCCATGCTCATAGGTTTATCGAGCCACCATATGTAGAATTATCATTAGAGACATAATCTGCAACCAGTCACACACACACACACACACACACACACACACACACACACACACACACACACACACACACACACACACACACACACACAGACACAGACACAGACACACACACACACACACATGATGTCCTCACATGACACTGGTTGGTGAAATCTAAGCTGTTTTGGAATTATATTTTTGTTGTGTATTAGTCACAAGCGTATTCTCTACTACAGTTATCATGACCTAAAAAGACTTGTTGTTGTTGTGTTTTAGTGTTTTTGATAATAGGGGCTTCCAAGACATGGTGGCGTCGGATGGTCAACGAATTAAAGGAAATATAATTGTGCATTTCACAGGCGGATTTTGCTTGATGTGGATATGGTTATGTAAATCCTTTCTGATTAGGGAGTGGTGTTGTCCTTTTTTTTATTAGACTTTGTTTTCTTGATTGATTGGTAACTTGACCATTCACCCACTCACTCATTCACTCATTCACTCACTCACTCACTCACTCACTCACTCACTCACTCACTCACTCACTCACTCACTCACTCACTCACTCACTCACTCACTCACTCACTCACTCACTCACTCACTCACTCACTCACTCACTCACACATTCACTCCCATACTTACTCCCTCCCTCATTCATCCCCTAAAACAATCAGTCCCTATTTCACACATTGACCTAAAGTGTGTGACCTTAACCTTAGACTTCAAGAGGACTGACTTGACTGAAGTAGCACCAAGTAGCTACAGTGATGATAGCATAAACTAAGTTAACAACATCCACTTGCAAGATACGGCAGTTGGTTGTATTGTGAAACCTAGAACACTTTGAAATAATGTAAACCAATATTATGGAACACAACGGAATATGAACAGATATCATTTCTTGAGCTGGTGGACGTGGAAACAGTAAACAAAGCACAGAGCACAAACACAGACCAATTATGTCAGAAAAAAACGATTTCTAGACACGGGCCCTTATCTAGCACGCTGTCATAGCTCGATCGGCCAATACCAAACTGATGTCAGTGATGTCATGTCAGTGACGGACAGCCAGGGTACACAAACATCACTAGTGGGTCACTACTCCTTCCTCTCCCTCCATTGTAGGACAGCATCACCGTCACCATCCACCCCCCCCTCCCCCCCCCTCTTCCTCTCACTCAGCCCCTCCCCCCGGGCTCCTCCGTCTCTAATCAAGCCCTAATGAGCCTAATTGCTCGTTAAAACGCGCCAGAGCAGGACACAGCGGCTCTCCAGCGTCTGACATATGGTCGAGGGATGGGGGGGGGGGTGGGGGGGGGTGGGGGGGGGTATGGTTGGGTGGATGGGCCCCGGGCCCCCGAGCTGCCAGCTGTCCGACCAACCTCTCTCTCTCTTCGTCTCTCTCTCCTCTCATCTCCTTCTCTCTCCCTCTCTCTCTCTCTCTCTCTCTCTCTCTCTCTCTCTCTCTCTCTCTCTCTCTCTCTCTCTCTCTCTCTCTCTCTCTCTCTCCCCTCCTCTGCTACCCCACCACCACCACCACCACCACCACCATCATAACCACCTCCACAGCCCAGTCATGGCTGCCTGGCACGGGCAGTGCTGCGCTGGCAGAGTGACGGACAGCCGGAGCTCTGGGGACTCCCCCCCCCCCCCATCCCCAACCGATGAGTCAGCAGTAGCGCTGTTATTCAAGGCAGAGGGCATTCGCAAGTGTCTTTTTGGGGGCTTGTTTGTGTGGGTGTTTCTAAGGTGTTCTTGTGTGTGGGGGCAGGATGTGTCTTTGTTTGGTGTGTGTGTTTCTTTGTGTTTGTGTGTGTTAATGTGTTTGTCGGCCAGTGTGTGTGTGTTTGTGTGTGTGTGCGTGTCTTTCGGCCTGTGCGTGCGTTTGTTTGTGTGTGAACGTCTATGTGTGTGTTTTTCTGTTTGTGTGTGCGTGTGTGCGTGTCTGTCGTCTGTGTGTGTGTGTGTGTGTGTGTGTCGTGTGTGTGTGTGTGTGTGTGTGTGTGTGTGTGTGTGTGTGTGTGGGTGTGTGTGGGTGTGTGTGGGTGTGTGCGTGTCTGTCTGTCTGTAATGCATTATGGTCCCTGAGTCCCAGGCTGTGTTTATGGGCTGACTGGCTTTCTTAAATTGCGGGTGACTCAGCGAGAAAAGTGATAGAATCAGTAGGGGTGGAATAGGAAGAGGAAGTTGTATCTCCGATGCCCATGTTTGGAACTGATAGCTAACTGCATCTTCACCCGTCACCCATGACGTACAGCTTATTTATCGGGTTAAACACACAAACAAACAAACAATTAGAAATGCATTAAAACAGGGCAAATAATCGTGCTCCATTTTATTTTCCCATCTGTGTCACACATTTGACAGCAAGGAAAAGGCGATGCGAGAAAAGAGAATAAATCAGCATTAGCAGCTCAGAGCCAAGGGACAGGAATCCAAACTAGAGCCAGGGGAAATGAGGAGCATATAGATATAAATATATATATATATTATATACACAATTTAGTATACACATTATGCTGCCATCTGACTGCCGTGAACTGCATCAATAATGTGCTTACTTCACAATATCGCATGGCCCCCCAATCTCCCGGTGACCCCAGTGTGACCCCAAGCTCTCTGCTAAGTGGCCAAGACTGTTGGAGAGTGTGTACATATGTGTCGCGTTCAGTCCCTCTCACTCCATCTTCGTCTTTGGAGACACATTCATGCATATGTATATGTGTGTGTGTGTGTGTGTGTGTGTGTGTGTGTGTGTGTGTGTGTGTGTGTGTGTGTGTGTGTGTGTGTGTGTGTGTGTGTGTGTGTGTTAAGCATATTTTACCAAAACAAGGAATGCCAACCCTCTAACAAGGACTGATTATGTAAATTATGTGTTGGCAGCTTAACGCCACTGGGATTTGAAGTGTGTGTGGTGTGCGTCTGTGTGTGGCAATGAAGTGTGGGCATTAGTGTGTATGTGTGTGCGTGTGTGTGTGTGTGTTTGTGTGTGTCTTAATCCCAGGATAACACCCACATTTTAATGGTGTCCCTGCATTGCGTAGGATTACTATATATTTGTATTATTTGATAAAGGGAATAACATCAATCCAAACGGGAAGTCATCCATTCTAAGACACACACACACACACACACAAAAACACACGAAACACAATGTCCTCACCCAACCGTCCTTTGGCAAACCCCCTTAAAATTGAAAAGTTAAAACAACACCAGTTGACTGGACAACCTGCTCCTTCATCCTCACCCCCTCCTCCTCTCTCATCCCTCCCAACCTCCTCCCCTCATCTCCCCCCCCTTACCCCCCCCCCCCCCCCCATCCTTACCCGACTCAATAGTGGCAGCACCGCGTCACAATTTCTGCGTCTCCACCGGCGCCTGATTTTCTCCTGATTGAAGGCACCCAGGCCCTAGTGCTCGTCCATACCGCCCGCTTGTACAGCCGCTCTCCACCCCCCCACCCACAACAACACCATGCCACACACACACACACACACACACACACACACACACACACACACACACACACACACACACACACACACACACACACACACACACACACACACACACACACACACACCGTGTCCCACCCGCCTCCCTACACGGCTGATTATCGGAGACCTCTCATAGCGGTATTGAGCCGCTGTCCCTCTCTCCTTGTTACCTTCCTGATGGTTTCATTGTTTAAATGCAGATGGAAGAGGCTGGAAGGGTGGCGGTGGTGGTTGGCTATTGTGCAACACACACACATATGCACACACACACGCACACGCACACACACACACACACACACACACACTCTCTCTCTCTCTCTCGCTCTCGCTCTCGCTCTCGCTCTCTCTCTCACACACACACAGGATATATGTGTAATACAATTTCCTCCTCGCTCCTCTTGGTTGAGGAACGATAGGGGTGTTGGGGGGGCTGGCTGTGGGGGGCGCGGGCTCAGTGAGAGAGCGGGGTTAATAGATGGCTGATGAATACGCAGGGAATGCACGGGCATGATAATCTAGCGTTTCCGTCCTATAGTGTGAACTATTGATGCACCGTGCGATATGGGCGGCCGCGAAGCAAAATACCCCCCCCCCCTTCAAGGAATTAACACCCATGTTTTTTTTGGGGGGGGGGGTGCTTTTTAGATATTTGTCCTCGAAATGATTAGCTAATGACTCATTATGTGTGTGTGTTTTCGTGTTTTTTTGCCATTTGAAGGGAAACATGAATAGAATGGAACTGCTGGGCAGAGGAGAAAGACAGCTGGCTTGGATTCTACCAATGCTGCCCAAGTGCAGTCGAAAGTCGAAAGTGCACGGCTTCTGTTATATCTGACACCTTCCTATTTTCTCTGGTTTGTTTTGCTCCTGACTCTATTCCACAAAAGGGTCGAACATTTTATTGGAACCCCCCCCCCATCCCATCTCTCGCTGGTGGTTTGCCCTTTCCAGCATCTTCCTTTGGTTCTTCAGACCGCTTCAACAGACAAACCATCCAAAGCCGAAGCAATCCGCCATTGTGAAGTTCCCCGGTATCTTCCTGCCGAAAAAAACATATCGCGTCCATCCAACGATACTGACCCGCTCATAAGCCAAGTAAATAAACAGGGAAAAATAAAATGTCTGCCGCTAAGGAATCAAGAAAAAAAAAAAAAGAGAACTAGAAAAAGCGTGACGTTTCATTCTTTTGATATCGGGGCCAAGTTACTGGACGAAATGAGCAGCCATGTGAAGTTTGAGAAACATACACTTCTCTTTTCCACCTTGAAAGGCCGGCGCCCACCCGCCTCCCCCATACATCAACATGTATCAAAGAAAAGCCTTTTGATGGCACTTTGAAGTGTGAGCAGCCGTGTGATTGGGCCAGCGATGAATTGAAGCTAAAGAAACACGGTTCAACTGATGTTTCGATGCCTTTAGAGTGCTGCAGACCTCGAAATACCCAGACAGAGAAATAAATATATAAATACAAATTCAGGAATCACGCAATGTGTCTGTAAAATGTACTCGTTGCGGCAGAATCAATTTTGACCATGTTCCACTTCCTGTTTGGTCACTAGAGCCAGAGCCATACGCAACAGAGGTTTGGCCCATCAACGTACCTATGAGTATCGGTGGCTACGACTTCGTGTGCGATGAATAAGCTAATAAATGCCAACCGATATTGGAAAGCACCAGGGCTGATGAAGCCATCAGAAGAGATTATTCATTTGATCTGCTAAAATGGTAAAAAAAAAATCTTCATTAAGAGGCTTGGCTTCCTCAAGGTCGGGTTCCCAGCAAGGTTTAAACTTAAGCCATGGTGGGGGGGGGGTAGGTGGTGGACGGTCTTAATCTGATGTAAGAAGGAGCCATGTCTTAGGAAATGACTTTCTGCAACACATCTTAATTTTGGATTAGTTTCTCCTGGATTAGGGAGTACACGACTAGGTTAACCACGTTGGGTTAACACCATGTGTAAAGGCTTTTCGTGGCACGTTGGGCGACGGTGTCGGCATACTTACGAGAAAAGAACTATCTCTGGTCAAAAAATAAACATATTTCGACATTGGTTCACGAGGAGGCTGAAGAAACAAGTTAAAAAAATCTGTAAACATGAGGGGGGAAAAAAAAGAAGAAATGCAATAAAAGCAAGTAGCGTGAAGCCAACCAATCAATAACGAATGAAAAGCATACTTTTGCGGTGGATGCCAAAGTTGAGCCCCATGCTTGAAGTAGCAGCAATGCCATGGGCTGAGTGGCTCGGGCCCTAACTTTATCATTTTAATGCTGATGAAACCAGCACCAGAGTGACAACAGCACAACTCCAGGGAACAGCCTCCATTAAGTTCATTACATTTATTGTTTTTTATTTTTATTTTATGTTATCGCTAGGATTACATCACGGACGTCACCGCAGGTTTTAACTGCTTTGTTAAAGGGAAGTGGTTGGAAAGGAGATGGAAATTAAACTGATGGTCGTCAATCAGCAGGTATAGATCCAATATGAAACGTTCAATTGTTTAATGGCCGCATGCTTCCATGCATTCATTAGGAGAAGTGAGTGGAGTAGGTCTAAGGATCTGTTATAGGTCTAAGGATCCACAGAATCCCTCTTTCACGTCTAGTGAAGCAAGAGAACACGTTTTATGCAGGGGTCAAGTGTAGACCAAGGGACTTTAAATAGGAAGAGAACAAGAAGTAATTGAACATGTATTCCCGTTCACAGGAACAAATTGTTAAAACACAAGCTCTGAGATTGGAGCTGGACAGCAAGACTGTGGAGAGAGACAAAGAAGATGAGAAAAGATTGAAGACCTGATAATACATCAATTTTACCTATAATTATTTAAAAAGTGTTAAAACCATTCTCTGATTTTAACTTTTTCATTATTATTGGTCCCGAAATTCGAAATGGTCCATTTAGCAAGCTATTTTTGCAGAGTTACATTTTTTTAAAAAACATAAGCTCTATCTGTCCACCGACACAAGTATAGCATCTGAAAGCAACACCTATGCCCTTGAATGTTAAATTAAGATAATTCATTTATTTCTTCAGTAATTGCACACTCCCACTCCAGGAACCGAATGCAGCAAAATCAACAAGGAGCTAAATGTAGGACTATTTCAAAACTATTTCCGAGAAGTCCTAATGTGAGTTAATCAGGTTTAGATAGATATTTTAGTGTACAACTATTCTCCCCTGTCTGGGAAACCTGTTTTCATTACATTACACTCGCCTTGCCCTTCATTATGCCTCCCCCCCCCCCCCCCCCCCCCCCCCTGCGCTCCCCCTCCTGTGGGAGTCGATGCATTAGTTCAAATGTATAGAGGGGCGGTTTTGCTTATAAATGTATACCATCAAATCAGTCCTTAGATTATATTCATAGAGAGAATAACACACACTCACACGAGCGGCGCATTGATTACTCCCAAACGATAATTAGGCCCATTACAAACCCTCAGTGTTTCCATTTTACGTGATGAGCACATTAGCCACGTTGCCCTGATTGCATTTCCTTTTCATATTGAATTAGCGATGTTGTGCCGAGAACGCGCGTGCCGGCAGCGAGTGAATGAGATAAGTTATACGAGTGCTTAGCAACGTCGCTAACGACCTTCAATCTAGCCCTGCCCACGCCTATTTGTCTGTCTTCCAGCCAGTGCGGCAGGCAGGGCAAAAAAAAAAATGAATGTGAACAATCAAAACAGAGCCTCCATTTAACTCGTTAGCCCTCAACGCAGGGCCAACGTAATGTTCCCTCCGTCACGTGGTCCGTTTTCATTAGCTTCATTATGGCCTAAGTGGTGCCAGGAATGGTCAGAGTGATGTCATGGATATGAATGAAGGGCACGGGAAAGATTGGTTTAAATGCCTCTGTGTAATTGAATCGTGTTAGTCAGATATGCAATTGAATTATGTTTACTTCACTGGATGGACTTGGTGTACCCGAATATGCAGAGTTTGCACAGTGTGTGTGTGTGTGTGTGTGTGTGTGTGTGTGTGTGTGTGTGTGTGTGTGTGTGTGTGTGTGTGTGTGTGTGTGTGTGTGTGTGTGTGTGTGTGTGTGTGTGCGTATGTTGGGGGCTGTGTGCGTGTGTGTGTGTGTGCGTGTGTGTGCGTATGTTGGGGGCTGTGTGTGTGTGTGTGGGCATGAATTTGTGTATGCATTCATGTGTGTGTTTATGTGCAGTTCGAATCGGTGCACTTTGAGTTTATGTGTGGATGTTGCTTTGTAAAAAAATAAATTGCGGAAAAGACAACAAAAAGAAGATGACTAATGGAACTCGTTTCTGTTTTTTCCTTCCTCAAGGAGAAGCTTGCAGTGATGTAAAAAAACTGAACACATGTTAATAGACGAGCACAAATACATAACCTATAATAAATCTTATATAAAACCAACCCTGTGCTAACGCACTTAAAGACGAAACAATCCACATAACTACCGACGTTTTATTATTGTCCATTTGAGTGCTGGAAAAGGCGGGACTTGCTGTTTCCCGCTCTATGAATCCTGTTCCAAGGGATTCAGTTGTCAATCATTTGATGGTTAGGCTACGTCTCTAGCCAGGGGCGCGATGCTGGCAAAGTACCGTTGCCTAGTTACGGCTACACAGACGTTGCAGGTGCACCTGTGTTTTCATACAGTGGACCAATATGTGGCGGCACTTATGTATAGGCTGCTTTGACCACGTCCTTCGTTCGAGACCCTCTACCGATTGGCTGGAGTCCTTTGCTATACATTTAACGTATTCCGTTTCAAGATTCAGATGTGTGTTGGCCTTTTTAATGCAAACCACATGGCTAAATCCGTGATCTGTTATCAGCAGGACTTTCTATCCCTTCTATTTCTTCGATGTCATCTTAGTGGGTGAAAGCAACACACTCACGTAATTGCTTTCTTTTTGGCGGAGGGGGACTGACACCACCAACACACACACACACACACACACACACACACACACACACACACACACACACACACACACACACACACACACACACACACACACACACACACACACACACACACACACCAACGCACACACACACAAAACCACACCAACACACACACACACCCATACCCACACCCACATACACACCCAGTGCGTGGCATTGCTATCTGACTCGGCAGATCCCTAACTGTGACCAATCGTGTGTGTGTGTGTGTGTGTGTGTGTGTGTGTGTGTGTGTGTGTGTGTGTGTGTGTGTGTGTGTGTGTGTGTGTGTGTGTGTGTGTGTGTGTGGGGGTGGGGGGGGGGGGGGGGGGCAGGAGACAGACAGTAGGATTATCCCAGAACACAATCCAACCTGCTCCTCTCCAGCCCTCCCCATGCCATAGTTTCAGCCGCCAGTCATTAGAATAACAAAGAACACAATACGCACGCTGCCATCAGATGACAACCGGCCCAAAGTGGGTGCATGTGTGTGCCGCCTGTGTGTGTGTGTGTGTGTATGTCTGTGTGGCTGTGTGTATGTGTGTGTCTGTGTGTGTGTGCGGGCGTGTGTCCATGGTTGCCCCTGTCGAGTGGGCCAGGAGGCAGTGTATGAGGAAGAGGACAAAATGCTGATGAGAGCATTGAGTTCCAGATGTCTGTGCAGATAATATATAATCGTAATACCAAGCACACTGGCGTGTGTCTATGTGTGTGTCTGTGTGTGTGTGTGTGGGTGTGTGCGCGTTTATGTGTGCGGGCGTGCCTCGGAATAATGATGCAATAGTGATGATGTGGCGCGTGGCGTCCCCATCATTTGTCGAGAAATTGATTAGGTATGGGTCACACCCTGAAAGCTTGAGCCTGTGTCTATATGTATTAGCGTGTGGCTGGGTGTGTGTGAGTGTGTGTGTGTGGGGGTGTGGGTGGGGGTGTGTGTGTGCGAGCATGTGGGTAAAAGTACATTTGATGTTGAAGAGTGAAAAGATTACTTGTACGTTTGTGTGTGTGTGTTTGTTTGCGCTTATGCACTGTGCTCAGACAATGTGTTTTTGTGTGTGTGCGAGTGTGTGTGTCAGTGTGCGTGTGTGCATGTGTCTGTTTCGTCAGACCTCCTAAGCTGAGTATTGATGTATTGATCACACTTGTGTTGCTTAAAGCCATTTGCTCCTTGGGGAGATTCTTATAACACGCGCAAACACACACAAACGTACACACCCTCACAAAAACACACACATTCTAACAACAGCCTTGCCACGGACACACACACACAAACACACACACACACACACACACACACGTGGGCACACAGGTACGCACACACGCCTGTGGCTATTGACAGCTGTGTCGTACCCCGTGGAACAATGGGTGCAGACGGGGAGTCGTGGCTCGTCACGTTGCGTCTGGTCATGTCTCTCGGCGTAGGGGGTGCGCAGTCCGCTCCAGGGGACACCTGTCACACGTCTCCGCGTCGTCCACCCGTTCATTTATTCATTCATGCACATGGATCTTCTGTTCTTAGCGCTTGAGCTAATGTAAGCTCAGGAGCATGATGCCCTGAATTGAATGTTATAATCCTTATGGCCTCACCTATTGATCCACGCCATATGTTTTTGCTTTTGTTGCTGTTCGTAGTGGGTTCACGCAAGTCCAGATGTGCCCCTCTGCCGGGAGGGTGTAAGAACACGTACTTATGTATGGAGAGGGGTGCTTTAGCGTGACTGCGTTGAGTTTTTTTGAGTTACAAGTAGCAGCACGCGTTGTGCTCTTGAGTGGGCTGTACTAGTTAGAGGATGGGTTTATTGATCGCTGTGATGATTGATCGATGATTACGAGTGACTGTGGCCCACCAAGGGAAGATCTTATCGGACCTTATCGAAGGGACGCCATTGTTTATTTTTCAATCAATTCTTTTGCTGTTTTCATCCCAGGAGATATATAAATACATATATAAATATATATATTTACCATTGACCGGAATGACCCAATTATTCGGGTGATTTGGACTGCTCATTGCATCGTAACTTAATGTTTTGAAGAACATATTAATGGACGTCATAGTGATAATTGTTTGCGTCGTTCCGCAGCAAAAGAGTCATTACACTACAAACATGCTGATTTTAGCTTTTTCGAATCCATCAGTTCACCACGTTTGCACTCCAGGCCACAGTGTTGTGGAAAAAGAAAGAAAAAGCAATTTAGTATTAATTAACGAGTTCAGACGGAATCACTTACAAAAGCGTCATCCATCAAGACAATCATTGCAGAGGCCGTGCCTGGTGGCACATGGGGTTCTTGGGGACGGATCGCGCAGTAAAGCAGACTTTAGCATCACAAGCATCTCATGAATCCAACTGTGTCTGAAGAGCACTGGAGGCAATTAGCTAAAGTCATCTGAGGATGCAATTAGCAAGAGGGTGGGCGGGTTCGACGCCAGGGGGGCCATCTGGGTACAGTGCCCTCCCCCCGGTAATCTCTGTGGCCCCTCTAATAATAAAAAAGAAACGCTTTATTTTTTATTAATGAATGAAATACAATTATGTATATAATTAGATGTTGTCATGATATCATCATTTCAGAATTCAGATGGCTTGGAGGGGGCGTGGGGGTGGCATCTCCATTGCGCGGCAGAGTGCTGTGGGTTATCGACTCAAGGTTCAAGTCCCCTCCAAGGGCCGTCTCCATGGAAACCAGAAGTGATGATGAAATTTTGGAAACCTACGGAATGTCGATGCGAATTGCAGTGTGTAACCTCCGACCGGATTGTTGCGGAGCGTCTCGTTTGCTCAACAGACAGAGCTGTGGGTTTATCGCCTCTGGAGACCTGGGATCGAATCCCGGCAGTCGGGAAGCTGACATCTCTACATTCACCCGGAAGTTGGGGTTGGGGTGGCGGGGGGGGGGAGAGCGAAGGAGCTAGAGAGAGTGCTTTTCTTTATCTTTTTATTGACTGTTCTACACCCACCTTTCCCAAAAATACATTTGGTTTCCATGGTGAACGTCCCCGTCCGGACTCAAACCCCGGGCTCTTGAGCTGATAGCGAAACAGCTCACTCTGTTGCACCACCGAGACCCCAACAAGCGGCCGGTTGGAGGTTATATTTGATGTTACAACTCACACAACATAGTTACATTTCCAAAAAAAAAAGAAGATGTCTGGTTCCATGGACAATGCCCTGAGCTGGACTCCAACCTTGGTCTCCAGAGCATTTACGCAACTTCTCTCCCAGCTGCGCCAACCTGGTGAAGGGTTATATTTGCTCATACAATTCCAACTGCATTGTTACACTTCCAAAATGGCATTTGGTTACCATGGAGATCTCGGAGATCATCCGGATACTGGATACCTCCTCCACATCTGGTAACTGAGAGAGGCAGTCACTCTCACCTCGATCAGCAGACCCTCCAGAACCATCTCTCTGGTTGTCATCTTGATTTTGTAGTTTGTGGTCGTCTCAAACCATGCCATCGCAAACATCCATGCATCCCATAATCTATCTACTATCATAGCGTGATTGGTTGTAAAGGTGTGGTGTTTGTTACTTAGGAATCTTTTGATAAGAAAGAGAAAAAAACTGAGAAAATGGAGAAGAAGGAAGCTCTATGTTCTTCCAGAACATAGAGCTTGTTGACTAGGTTCAGATGGCGTGAAGGAACAGGCTGGTACTAAACACACTCCATCCACACCCACCGGGAACATTTCCTTTGTTACTTCATGCTATCACTATGACTACGGCTCTGTTTGAAGCGTAGTGTGTGTTATGTGATGTGATCACCATGGGGCCTTCTGATTGGTCTGTCCTGAGCAGTTAATCCATCATAAAAGCAGACCTCTAGTACGGCGTATTTTCCCTCTATGAAAATCATAATATCAACCTTCTTTGTCTTGCGGTTCCAAGGATAGTTTTATGGGTTGTTTGACGGAAAAGTGCAGAACTTTTTCCAGTGGTCTCCATGACAACGCAGTGAGGATACAAACACGCACTTCTATTCTAACTTTTATTTCCAACAGTTTTATCTCATGGGATTTTTACTCGGGGGGGGGGGGGGGTGAGGGGGTCGACGAGATAGATAATGTCCATCAGAGGACTTAAGAGGGTTGTAAGCGAAGGGGGGTGGGGAAGAGAATGATGGAGAAAGGGAGGCCCGGTGAAAGCAATTGAGAAAATATGGAGGCGATCAATGTGAAGTTTGAAATGTGAAGAAATGACAGCCATTTCTTATTCCCCCCTTGTTGCAGATATCTAACCATCTGTGGCTGCCTGCCTGTCACCCCCCCCCCCTCGGTATCTCTCCTCTCTGATTCTAATTACAACAGATGGCATTGAAATGGCAGCTGGGGAGCGTATCATCAGCGGGGAATAAAAGCAATTAGACATTCAATTTGGTGTGTAATTAATCCCACATCAAAGCCCTCATTAGCGGGGCGCTCGTTAGCGAAACATGCCCCTCTCTGAGAGGCCCCGATAATAGCCGCCCTCGTCAGGGGGATCAGCCACTAAGAGGGGAATCAAACAAGGTTAAACAAAAGCCATTGTTCCGCCGCTGGAGAGACCAAGACAAATGAGTTAGCTGGAGGTTTTACTCTCTTTTTTTTTTGCAGCCACACTTCGTTCTTGAATGTTCTGGCTCTTCGTCTCAGCAGGGATCAACGCGTTTAACAGAAAAAAGAGAACAACTTTGTTTTATGGACCGGTTTTCATGTCTACAATGTCCTTTCATCCATCCATCCATCCATCCATCACTCATTCATCCTTCCATCCACGCTTCCTTGTGTTCCTCTCTCTTTTCATCCTCTGTTGATCCATCCATCCCTCTACCCCCCTGTTGATCCATCCATCCCTCTACCCCCCTGTTGATTCATACCATTTCTCCGCCCAATCGGTGTATTAATCCCACCCATTAAAAGTCCCACCCATTAAACGTCCATCCCCACACCTACACCAACCCCACCGAGAGACCCCATCTACATAAATAGATAAAAGACCGATCGCACACCCCCGCTCAAGGTCAAAGCCGGTCAAAGTCTGTGGGTCTCGGAGCTGTCCTCTGCACATCTCATGCCGGGGAAAGGAAGGACCTGGCTTCATGAAGGTCTCTATCTCTCCCACGCGGACCAGGCAGCTGCGTGCGGTGCACAGCCATCCGTACACGCCGCGCGACTCCTTTTAATGGTCCCCGAGCGGGGCTGTTAAGCTGGGGTCAAAGCAGTAAACGACGTCGGCCGCTGTGTCTTAGTTTATTATTCTTTCTTTTTTTTATCATTGCGGAAAAAAATATGGTTTCATAGTGTATGGCACATAAAAAAAACGAGGGACCGTGGCTTTGTCTTCGCAATTGAGACTTTTATCTTTATTTGTAGAGAAATAGAAGTCTGTGTGTTTGTGTGTGTGTGTGTGTGTGTGTGTGTGTGTGTGTGTGTGTGTGTGTGTGTGTGTGTGTGTGTGTGTGTGTGTGTGTGCCTGTGCATGTGTATGTCTAACCCACCCGACTCTGTGTACGGGCGAGTAGAAGAAAATTAACTGCACCTTGCGACCTAGTGCTGTGATATCATATTTTACATTCACAGGTTTCATTGATTAATATAAAACATTGACAGGTCATCATAAAACGAGGGTTATGACCTTACATATGACTCTGGGCTCCTACAGACCATCTCAAACACTCTCTCTCATTCTCTCTCTCTCTCTCTCTCTCTCTCTCTCTCTCTCTCTCTCTCTCTCTCTCTCTCTCTCTCTCTCTCTCTCTCTCTCTCTCTCTCTCTCTCTCAACAATCAACTTTGATACTGATATATTGCTTACGACGGCTGAACAAACCTTCAGAGACATTAACATCCTGGACATCAGGCCCCCATACACGCAGACATGCACAAAAACACACCGTGCACACCCCAGTCCACCACAAATACTCAGGACGGACACACTTTTTTTATGAAATGATGAAACTGACAGAAAGGTGCTTCAGGTATACAGCAATGTGCTGTATCCAGATGTGTGTGTGTGTGTG
>OLKM01003224.1:2500-40914 GCA_900291075.1 Melanogrammus aeglefinus | reverse complement strand
TTCCAGAGGTGCAATGGAGCAGCTTTTTCGAAGGGCTGGGCGTGTGCAATTTGTGATTGATGACATTTTGGTTGATGGGGTAGTCTCGGGAGAGAGGAATGTCAGATGCGGCGTCTCCGCCAAGTCATGGACAGCCTGATTCCCAAGCCGCCGAGGACAAAGAACAAGATATCCTGCAAAAGGGTTCCTAGGCTTGACCACTACTTGTCCAAATTTGTAGCTCCGAGACTATCAGAGTACGGCCAAGGGCACCCATGCGCGAGCTGTTGTGGCAGGATGTAGGCTGGTGCTGGCTTGAGCTGCCAGAGACTGTCATGACAGTCTATGGTTTTACGCTACGGCGTCTGTGCTAGAACGTTCACGGGACGCACGGCTTAGGCTGGGGGCGCGTTGGTTTGGTTGGTGTAGAACTGGGCTAATAAAAGCTTATGGATGTGTAACACCCACAAGATCGCTGTCCTACACCTTCCTCATGTCAAGCGTACGACTGACAAATACTTCTAACTACCATTTACTATCGTTCCGATCCAATACTGACTACTACCATTACTTACTATCTGTTTTGCCGTACAATACTAACTACACAATGTACTACAAACGAACTTCAGACTACTCACCTACTACTTCAGCTACTTCCTACTAATTCAGCCTACTGTTATGGTAACTCGATTCTGACCCAAGAGCAAGACAGAGACGGTGTGAAATTGATGCAAGGGGGTTAATTGAATGAGGTGGAAGGAAGCAGGTAGAGGACGGGAGCGGGGAGGGTGAAGCAGGCCCGAGCTGAGTAGCGTGATCCGGATAACTGCAGCAGAGGGAGTATAACAGAGTATACAGTGTGGTCAAAGGCAAAGAGACGAGAGTTCGGTAGAGCGCAGGTAAAAGGAAAAACTGGAGCCGGCACACGTATCATTACCACTGAAGAACGAAAGTACATCTGGCACCCAGACAGACACGGGGCAATCCAAGGTTTATGAAGGGAGTTGATTGGAGAAGACGAACACTGTGGAGCATGCAATGTGGCAGATGACGGCCAGGTGTGAAGCAGCAGACAGACATGAGGCGAGTGGCAGAGCGCGCCAGGAGTGAGGAACACCAACAGCAGCAGCATTGTCCTGCTAGACAACAAAACAGTACCAACTCCCCTCACACATAGACGCCTCGCAAAAGAGAGCGGACCTACGGCCTCCTAGCGGTGAGCCAGATGAAAACTCCCGCGAATGGAGGAGGGGTCGAGTATGAGGCCCCGCGAAATCTCAGCTCTTCCCTCTGCCCCCATAACCCTCCCACCTCCACGGGTACTGATACCCCCCTCGCCGCCGAGGGACGAATGTCCAGCCACAAGCCGGACGTGTATAAAAGCATGGGTGGTTGTCATCAAAACGGGGAGGGGGGGCGGATACGTCGGGCGGGAGAGGGGGCTGATGAGAGGGCTTTAAACGAGAGACATGGAAAGGGGGCTGCGAGGACGTGGCCATAGCTGGAGGTAAGCTTGAGTGTGACCGTGAGGGATGATGACAGAAAAAATAGCGAAGAGCGCAAACGAGAATGAACGAACGAGGTTTACACTTCGTCTTGAGCCAGTCTGTTGAGAGGGGAGGATCCCGCTCAGCAGGACAACCACACTGTTGGACGCCACCGAAGGCAGGAGCGGGAGCCGTGGCGATCAGCAATTGCGCCCGGTTTCTGCTCTGCGGAGCGCAGCAGAGCCGGTGCGTGCGTCCTTTCTCACGCCTGCGGCAATCGGCGGAGGATGGTGATCGCTGAACCGGAAGCAGAGGACGGAGATGTAATCCTCCTGAGCGAGGAAACAAGGGTGGCTGGGTTATCTCCAGGGAGCATCAACGGGGGACATGCCGTGGCAGCACAGGACCTATGGAATTGTGGGCATACTCGATCCAAGAGAGATGGTCGCTCCAAGCCGAGGGGTTGCGTGCAGCCACACAACGCAGCGCGGTTCCGAGGTCCTGATTGGCTCTCTCAGCCTGCCCATTAGTCTGCGGCTGGAACCCTGATGACAGGCTGACAGAGGCCCCCAGTGCTCGGCAGAAGGCCTTCCACACTTGAGAAATGAACTGGGGACCACGGTCGGAGACGAGGTCAGCGGGAATCCCGTGGAGGCGAACGACATGCTGCACAAGCAGGTGCATCTCTGTGGGCAGGAGGAGGAGCTTAGGAAGGGCAATGAAGTGAACCGCCTTCGAGAACCTGTCCACAACGGTGAGTATTACTGTGTGGCCCTTAGAGGGAGGAAGACCAGTCACAAATTCAGGGCCAGATGTGAGAACAGGGCCGACCAGGCAACAGGAAGGGGGTCGTAACAGACCAGCAGGAGGTTGATGGGAAGACTTGGCCCCCAGCACACACCGTTGCAGGCAAGCACGAAGGCCGGGTGTCAGCGTCCATCGCTGGCGCACCAAAAGGCTGCCTCTTCATCAGGAGTGTAACAGCGTGTGGCCCACGCCAGGGTGACAGGCCAAAGCGCGATGTGTGAACCCACACACAGAGGCACATGAGAGCGAACCGAACTGGGGACAAGAGACAGTTAGGAGAGGCCGTTGCCCGGATCTCTGGTGAAGACTTGGCGCTTCTTCGCGGATGATGGGACTCTATCTCCCAGGTTGAACGCAGCAACCTGGATGGGCAGAAGGAGAAGAGGATAGTGTCAGTGTAGGCGGTGTGTTTCATGGTGTATAAACTTTACGGAGAGAGGGCAGTCAGGGGTTTGACGTTACGGGATCCGGGACCGTGTAGATTGAGGGAGAAATTAAACCGCCCAAAAAACAGGGACTCACCGGCATTGGCGGGAATTCAGCGTTTAGCTCTGTCACTGCGAAGTAAGACAGAATTCTTGTGTCGGTCCAACCTGCTACGAACGGCTGTTCTGCCCCCTCTAGCCAGTGCCGCGCCAATCCTCACCATACGCCGATTTCACCGCTCAGCATGCTCTCGGTTACCAACATCATAGTTACGCTCCGCAGGTACCAGCCGGCGAGAGAAAAAGGCGCAGGGGTGAATCTTCTCATCAGAAGCAGAGGCGCTGGGACAGGTCACGCGCCCCCCACCCCGTGTCCAGACGCATCGACCATCCACGAATGAACTGCCTGGAGGGGTCAGGTTGGATAAGAATGGGGGCAGACGAGAAAAGTCTTTTAAGACCAGAGAAGGCAGTCTCCGCCTCAGGCGTCCAGGCAAATGGGCGGGCAGGAGAGGTGAGACGGGTGAGAGGTTCTGCAACCCTGCTGTAATCACGGATGAACCTCCGGTAGAAATTGGCAAACCCCAGGAACTGCTGCAGTTTCTTGCGGGAATCGGGAATGGGCCAGTCTGTCACTGCACTGACCTTCTCGGGACAGGTCCTCACTTGCCCGCTCTCGATGATGAACCCAAGGAAGGATACAGAGGAGACACTGAACTCACACTTCTCGCCTCAGGCTCAACATATAGTTTTGTTTCTCAACAACACCGCTGAAGAGAACTTGCCTGACATGCTGGAAGTGTTCCTCCTGGTTGCGAGAAAAAATAAGGATGTCGTCTAAATAAAAACTAAACTGACAAAAACTGAGCGGTTCAGAAATCCGGAGGACGTCGTTTACCAGGTTCTGGAACACGGCAGGGGCATTAGTGAGGCCGAAAGGCAGTGGTACTCAGGCAGGTACTTAAGCAAGTGGCCAGAGGGGGCTGTTTAAAGGCAGTCTTTCCCACTCATCGCCTTCCCGGATACGCACCAGGTGGTAGGCATTGCGTAGATCCAATTTTGAGAAGACTGTAGCACCCTGCAGCGGCTCAAATGCGGAACTGATAAGGGGCAAGGCATACTTGTTCTTGACTGTAATGTTATTGAGTCCCCTGAAATCAATACATGGACGAAGAGGCAACAAAAAAAAATCCTGCACCAACAGGAGAAGAGGAGGGTCTCATGAGGCCAGCCGAAAGAGAATCCTTAATATACTTCTCCATGGCCTCCCTCTCAGGACAGACAAGTTATACAGGCGACTACTGGGCAAAGGGGCGCCGGGGAGGTAGATCAATGTGCACAGTCAATAGGGGCGGATGGGAGGCAGGGTGAGTGCACGACACTTACTAAACACCTCTCCCAGGTCATGATAGATGAGGGGAACCAAGGAGAGGTCGGGGGTTTCCTGGGGCAAGGGGACACCTCCACTTGCTGGAAACAGGGCAGACTGTAAGCAGGTGGAATGACAAAAAGTGCTCCAACTCACCACCTTGCCAGAAGACCAGGCAAATTGGGGATTGTGCCGCTTGAGCCAGGGGTGGCCCAGAACCAGGGGAGTAAGGGGAGACAGGATGACGTGAAACTGAAGCATCTCCTGGTGATTACCAGAAACAATTAACTCAAGGGGCTTAGTACGGTGAGTAATAAGGGCCAGGTGGCGGCCATCTAAGGCGTTAGCGTTTAATGGAGAGGGTAATTGTTCCAACTGAATGCCAACCTGAGACGCGAAGCCGGCGTCGATGAAGTTCTCATCCGCTCCCGAATCCACAAGGGCCGATACCGAAAAGGGATGACCGAGGAACAGCAGAGTGGCATCCAGCAGTGAGCGTGCATAGTGAGGAACGGGACGGAGGGGGCGTGGCTCAGCAGGGCCCCGAGTCTCACTGCCGAGCCCTGTCTTTTGGTAGTGACGGACAGGTGGAGATGAGATGCCCGGGCAGCGCACAGTACAGACACACTCCGGTCCTGATCCGATGAAGCCCGCTCCGCTTGGGTAAGACGGAGTGCGCCCCAGCTGCATGGGCTCCTCTTCAGTGACTGCATGCGTCACGGGGGCAGAGAGAGCAGCTCTCGGGAAGTGGGGAGAATAGGACGCAGCGAGTGCCGGGGGCACGGAACTGCCTGTCTTCTCCCTACGCCGCTCGCGTAGGCGATTATCCAGCCGGATTGGTAAAGGGAGATCAAGTTCATCAAGAGTGTTAGCCTCCTCCCTAGTAGCCAGCTCATCCTTGATTGACTCGATGAGAGCGGAAAGAAAAAGCCCACATAGTGACCTGTCGTTCCAGCCCGACCTGGCTGCATGGGTCCTGAACTCGACGAGAACTCTGCTACAAGTGCGGAGCCCTACAAAGAGGAAATAAGCCGACTGGCGGTGACCCACTCGCCTCTACTGGATGATCAACTCCTTCTCTCATTTCGGTACTACAACAAGTTCAAATATTGTTGTTGACTGGGGAATTCACTGTCCCATATTGCTGAAGCCACTACCTAAATGCGTTACGTTAAGTGAGTCCATAATGTAGGCGATCTTAGCCTTATCAGTGGGATAGGTGAGGGGCTGCTGACTGAAAACTAGTGAACACTGGATCAAAACGAGGTCGCTGATTACTCATGTCCCCAGAGGCGCAGGAATGAGAGGCTCACGAGCTCGTGGCAGGTGTGTCGGGAGAGTGGGAGCCGGCGGAGGTGAAGCTGACGGTGGAGGCGCTGTGGTAAGGGGGGCTAGTAAGTCCAATTGCGCACCATCTTGCAGTGACTTGGTAGCGCGCTAATTCTTAAAGGCTTCCATAGCTTCAGAGGTGGTTGGCTCTATGCATACAGCAACATGAGTGCCTTGCGGCGGCGATAGCTCAATCCGCAGATGCTGTCAATGTCCGCTGGGTCCATCTTGGCCAGATCGTTCTGTTATGGTAACCACGATTCTTGAACCAAGAGCAGACGGAGACGGTGTTTGAATTGATGCAAAGGTGGGTAATTGACATGTGGTGGTAGAAGCAGAGTAAGGACGCGGTGAAGCGGTGGGACGGATGGAAAGCAGGCGAGCTGGAGTTCGTGATCCGGGATAACTGCAGGCAGAGGGAAACTGAGTTAAGTTGTGGTCAATTAGCCAGCAACAGACGAGAGTACGAGTAGCTAGCGAGGTTAACGAGGAAAAAATTAGACCAGGCACGTATCATTTACACTTACTGGCCGATGTGGTCGCGTTACATCTGGCACCGACAGCAGGGAATCGGAGGGTTATGGAGGGGTAGTTGATTGGAGAAGACACGACCAGGTGAGCATGGATTGCAGATGAACGGCCAGGTGTGAAGAGAGACAGACAGACAGGCAGTTGGCAACCCCAGGAGGAATGATAAACACAGGCAATACTGCTGTGACCAAAACACACAACTATGTACGCTACTTGCATATACCTACTACTTCTACTACTTCAGCTACTACTACTACTTCAGCTATTACTACTATTTCAGCTACTACCTACTACTTCAGCCACTACCTACTACTACGTCAGCTATTACTACAACTACTTCTGCTTCTACTACTTCATTTTCTACTACTACTTCAGCAAATACTACTAATACTACTTCAACTACTACTACTTCAACTACTACTAATTCTGTAGCATTCACACTCTAGATATTGAAATCTTTATTAGTGCGAATGCTGTAGCATTCACACTCTAGATCAGTGGTTCTCAAACTTGTGATACCGCGTACCACCACAGAAAGTATTTGCCTCCTAAAGTACCACCATTATGACAGATGTTATAAAATACAACAACATACAGTAGGGTAGCCCTGCGGCCCTATTCAGCTACGTACATCTCATGCAGGAGACACATTTATTCTTCAAAATAATATTATTTCTTGTCAGCTGTACAAAGTGGTAGCACTAGAACAGAGACACGGAAACACATACACATACACACACAGCAAGTGAGAACATGATCTCATGGTAAATGCATTTCCAGTCATACCACCAGGCTGGTGGTTTTTAAAGTGAGGGAGGATGGGCTGCATGCTTGGTTGCCATTGGCCTGCTTGCACTGTTAGTGGCGTATGGTGGCATAAGTATGTGAGACTAAAGTTGTTTCAGGGTGTTTTGGGGAACTACAAAATAGCAGGGAGCGATAATTATGTGAATTGGTACAAATCCACCAGTGGCAGCATTGTACTTTGAAAGCTGGTGGGCAGCATGTCTTGGATTACAAAGGCAGAAGGAAAGGATGCAAAGCCAATTTGTCAAATCAGGCCTACTCTTGATTTGTACAACTAAATAAAAAAATCTGTGCCGAGCATATGGCCTATTTTTGCCCTCAATGACTAAAGCTGATGGTTGTAATTAGGCTATATTTATTTTCAGCTACAATTATTTTAAGAAAAATGAAGACATAAGACCAAAAGTGATGCCATTTAAATTGCATCATGCCCTGAATCATTCACTAACATCCTTTCCACAATATCAAACCGAATTGTCAGAGAAATAAGAAATTAAAAGAACGACAATGATGGATGGAATTTATATAGCACTTTTCTAGACACTCAAAGACGCTTACAGCAAAGGGGGGACCTCACTAACCACCACCAGTGTGTAGCACCCACTTGCGTGATGCACGGCAGCCAAACTGCGCGAGAACGCTCACCACAGACCAGCTTGAGGTGGAGAGTGAGGGAATTAATGAGTCAGCCAATTATACAAGAGGATGATTAGGGGGCCAGATTGAATGAGCCTGGTTGGGCCAGGATACCGGGGAAACCCCTACTCTTTGCGATTCGTGCCCTGGGATCTTTTATGACCTCAATCAGGACCTCGGTTTTACGTCTCCTCCGAAGGACGGCACCTTCCGCAGCACAGTGTCCCCGTCACTGCACTGGGGCATCGGGATTGATGTTAAGGCCAGAGGGAAGAGTGCAACAAGAACATTATTTCACAACTATTGGCATGGGCTGTAAGCCTAACATTTTTTCAGGCAAATGTGGATGTTAATGGATATTTCAGAATTTTGGTCATGGTTTTAAGCCTATTAAGATTGAGGGACTTCTTTCATAGATCAAGTCAACCCTCCTCACAGGGTCCGCAGCTCGGCCGCGGGCAGCCCGGCCGCAGGCTCCACAGCCCGGCCGCGGGCTACAGAAATGCCAATATCCAAACAGAGCCGCACTGTACTGCAACGAACACTAGCGCATCGCTCGGTGGAAACAAGGCATACGACTGAGTGGGTTTGTTGGTTCTCGTAGCCTAGACTTGAGGGGATAACCCCTCCTCCAGGCTGTTCCTTATTGGTTCATAGTTCAGCCCTGTATTATGAAAAGCCATAGGCAGGATCCAGATCCCTTAGCTAGTCACACCCACTCAGAGGAGGACTTTCCTCCTCTCTCCCATTGAACCCCATGTTATTCACCGGCTGCAAACACTTTCAGGGAAATGCATGGGAGTCAATGGAGGCTGAGAGGGAGGAACGCCCTCTCTGAAGTAATTGTCAATAAGCGATAGGGAGTGTTAATGTCCCTTTATCGAGGGAAACAGGCATTACATATACAAAGGTATTAAAGTAGTCACATTTAAGGGCATTAATTCAGTAGTAGTCTGGTCAAACTACATTTTTCTATTTTCAGCAGTCAGTACATTTACTTGCACAGCTTAATCCGATTAAGGCCATATTTCAACTATGCTTCTCAATTGGACAACTGCAATTGTCCAAGTATACTTGGTGGTGAGAAAATCGATTAATTGGTCAAAGCATTTCATACCCCGGTACGATAGGTTGAAATGTGCCCATTTCAACTAGTGGTAATAGAGCCACCAGTTGACCTCTTTACGTCACTAGCAACAACAGAATCAGGCGGCCGCAGCATTCGAGAAAGATTATTTCCGTAGACAGCTGTCAGTTCACTTAGGGTTCATGTCATTTCTCCGACACTCCATTGTTCTGCAATGGGAGGACGGCAGAGCACAGGGCCTCTGGTACCTCAACTGTTTAAGATGTATCTAAAGCTATTTTCAACTGTTTATTTTCTTTCAAACCATTTAACAAATCTGCGGAATTTCGATATCATTTAAACTTTTTTCAGAATCACAGTTTTTGTTTAGTTAGTTTCATACCGGCATCATACTTCGTTTTCAGTTGGTCTCATTGATTTACGTTGATGCTGGAGCGTGAGGACGTTCAGCAGTGTTGCCAGATTGGGCAGTTTTCTCCGCCAGATTGGGCTACTTTTGGAGAACGTTCAGGCAGTGTTGCTAGATTGGGCTCTGGCACCGGCTCGCTATACTCTTAAAGGTCCCATGGCATGCCACCAGGTGCGGTGTGATTAGCCGTTAGAAGCCGTTTTGGAAATTTGCCTCTTATGACATCACAGGTGGGCATGTCGACCTAGATGTGTGCTCGATAGATCAGTCTACCAGCTTACCCAGAGGACTGTAGCAAACGTTGCTCATCTATCCGTCACACATCTAGGTGGACACGCCCACCTGTGATGTCATAAGGGGCCGATTTACAAAATGGCTTGTAGCGGCTGATCACACCAGATCTGGTGGCTGGCCATGGGACCTTTAAAGACACACACACACACACACACACACACACACACACACACACACACACACACACACACACACACACACACACACACACACACACACACACACACACACACACACACACACCAGCAGTGCAGGGCAATACATTAGACCTGTCACTTTATTTGTTTCAATTTGTTGTTACCATTTACATTTTCTTGAATTGTGTGCATGTTTACATTGTTTACTCCATTTAGACTTTTAAACTTTTGTTCAAATTCTTCACTTGATTTAAGCCATTTAATATTTTTTATTCCTTAATCAATTTGGCTTTTTTTTAAATATATTTTTAACCTCACTTCATACTACAGCACTCACCTCATTTTCTTCAGGATATCCATTTTCTACAGTCTACATATTGATTTTTTTTATTTTTCATATCTCAAGATATTGAAATCTTCATTATTCTTATTCCGCCGTTTTTTGGTCTTCAACTCCTCCACCATGCTTTCAGCTACAGAAACCATTCAGCTATTCAAACGTTCAGCTCTTTAACGTCATGATGGCTATCTATCAGCATCAAGAATGCTCAACCCCCTCCCCACTCCCCCCTTTCCCATCCGTCCAAAGCCATGGACTCTCAGCCCCCCCCCCCCCGCCCCTATCAACACTGAAATCTGTAATTTGCAAGACATTCTTTTTTTGCACTATGCACTTTGCACCAACACCAGTCTACCAGTCTCATGTCTGTCCTTGTGTATGTACTTTGTATATTTTAAGATATTTTTAAAGATATGTATTTATTTGATGTATTTTGGGCCATTGGGGTTTGAGAGAATCGTACTTTTGATCCCCAATATGTCCTGTACATATTGCTGAATTGACATTAAAAATGATTTTGACTTTGACTTCAACGCTTTCAAGTCAATGCCTCTGGTACTTCAACTGTTTTAAGACGTAACTCAAATGATTTTCAACAGTTTATTTTCTTACTTTTAGTTTCAAACCGGCATAGTTTTCAGTTACTTTCATTGATTTTCGTTGACCTCAGAACTGAGGACATTCAGGCCCACAGACCACGGCTGTTTCCCAATGTGAAGGAAGCATGCTCAACGACTGCCCTTTTAAGGACGCTACGTCATAGAATGCTGACAAGCACCGTTTCAATGTTGAGAACACTTGGAAATGCACGCCCTGTCATGATCCGTCCCTGGTTTTCACATTCAGCTGTCTGCCACACTGTCCTTCCCTAAGTAACCCAACCACCTCCACCTGTGTGCTCCATATATTAGTCCTCTCCTCCCAATCATCCCTGCCAGATTGTCTCCAGAGTTTCTCAGAGCTTCCCGCGACTTGACTCCTGGTTCTTCTCCGATCCTGCCAGTTGCCGATTCCTGCCTGTCTTACTATCTTGCCTGCCGCCCAACACCAGTCGGTCTGTCTGCTCCTCTGTCCCTGGCTCCTGATCCACCTGTCTGCCTCCCATTGCCAATCCCTGCCTGTCTGACTATCCAGCCTGCTGCCCAGCCCCTGCTGGTCTGTCTGCTCTTCTCTCCCCGGCTCCTGATCCACCAGCCTGCCCCCCCCCCCTTGCCGACCTCTGCTTGTCTGACTATCCCGCCTGCCGTTGAGTCCATGTCGGTTTGTCTGCTTACCCATTCCCTATTCTTGGTCCGTCCATCTGCCCTCCCGTTGCCGACCTCTGCCTGCCGAGTACCCTCTGCCTGTCAATCCTGTCCCTAAATAAAGCCTGTCCGTGCACTTGGGTTCTGCTAAACGCCCCCATTACAGCACAATCTGGCCAAGAATGGACCCAGCCCAGATTGACGACCGCTTCTCCCGGATGGAGAGCACGCTACAGCAATCAATGGCCGCCACGGTTCAGAGACAGCAAGATCTGGTACAACTCCCCAAAGCAGTCTGCAAACCTGCCCCAGAGTTTCAGCCACATTCTACATGCCATACAGGTTCCCCCTTTCCAAGCATGCAGTCCCCCCTGTCTTCTCCTCGTCTGTCCCAACCGTAGGATTGGGCGGTCCCGAGCCGATACGACTGATCCGCACCCCCCTTACATTGGAAGAAGGATAAGAGGCTACACTGAACCTCTGTTTGTACCGCGGCCAGCGTGGTCACTTCGTCAACCGGTGCCCAGCAAAGGGGCAGAGTCCCCAAGTGAGCAGGAACATACTTGTGACTTCCGCCATGGTCACTGCTCCCCCATCAAGACCCATTCTCTCCAGTGAGTTCCTGTTACCCTCCGGTCCCCATCCCATAACCGCCCTTGTTGATTCAGGAGCCGACGACAGCATCATGGATCGGTCCCTCGCTCTTTGGCTGGGACTCCATCCCGAGAAGCTGCCATCTTTAATCTCTGCCAGAGCCCTGGATGGACACATGCTGGGGAGGGTAACTTCCCGGAGAAACCCTGTACACATGCTCCTGCTGGGAGACCACAGGGAGACCATTCAGTTCATGCTCCTGCCTAGGGCTGGGCGATATATCGATATTTGAAATATATCGATATATTTTCAAACGCAATATGGAACGAGACCATATCGTCAACATCGATATAATTTAATTTGAGTTGAAATAACAGCACATTTGTTCCAAATAACAGCAGTTTCGAACCGCACCCCCCGCCTCCTATTTTGTAACTCTGCTTATGTCTCTCCCGCTCTGCCTCCACTCACACACTGCGTGTGTGTGAGCCCTCCCCTATGGCAAGCCAACCCCGCCATAAAGCGGCATCATTTAGACGCGTATCACCTTCATTACGCCGTAAAATACGCCGTAAAATGTAGAAAAACGGCGTACTTTACGCCGTCATGCGCAAAAAAGCGCCGCTTTTTACGCCGCAATTTAAGCCTTTCAAGAGCGCGCGTAAAATACGCGCGTTTTGAACATCAAAACGCGCGTAAAATACGCGCGTTTTGAACATCAAAACGCGCGTAAAATACGGCGTTCCTCTAGTATGCTAATAATCTCCGCCCTTCTTTTCTCTCAGCCAATGCATTTGAAGTGTTTGCGCCCAATCGCTGACCAAGACAAGCAGACCAAATCAGTTCAGCAGCACAGATCTGCTTTGAGAATTTCTCCTCTCATTTGGCGTTAGTTGTAGCGTCATTTAGATATACATATTAGTAAATGCAGTTACAAATGTGTGGTTCCCGTGGCCTATTTGATAGAGACGCTTGACCTGTAGGCAGGATGTTGTCGGATCGAATCCATTTATTACCATATTTCGGCTTTTGTCAGATGGTCACGCTTTTATGATCGCAATGCTTTTTCGTCGGCAAGCCAGACCTCCTGTGTTATAAGTTCCAAAGACAGTGCCTTTTTAGTCAGCCAGCCAGATCATCTTGGTGTCTTGTAACACGCTTTATAAGTTAATTATATTTAAATTATTATAGCCATCGAGCCTTTATTTTCATGGAGTTATCGTTACATCCTCTCGTTCAATCGATATAAATAGCCTACACAGTGGAAAGGAGTGAGAGGGAGCCACAGTTACAAAAGTGTCAAACAAGCTGTCCTCTAAATCACCATTTCCCTAGGCCTATATGTTTTCATGCCGACAAATGGTTGAAATAAAGTAACGTTGTGACCCGGCGTATATTAGACTTGTTAAATGCAGAAATGCTTGCTGGCAGTGTCTATTCAGTTTCAACACTCCAATTCCAAAATTATGTTTTCATGTCGTCAAATGCTCGAAATAAAGTCAGGTTGTGACTCGACATCTACTTGGCTTATACACCTCGACGCAGGTCGAGGAAATGTTTTCTGGTTGGCGTGCCACTGCTTGGATAGGGAAAAACCTACCTTTGCCATACGACTACTACATTGCTGTTACAACTAACTCGTTAGCCCCTAACCCCTAAGAAGTTAGAAAGCATTTATATTAAGATTTAATTATTAACTATAGTGATATGTCAATTAAATATGATTTGTGTTAAAACTCGGTACATTAATGAAGTGAAATAGCACCATAGACCACCATCTAGAGTTCTAAATTAAAGCACATTACATATTTTAACACAAATCATATTTAATTGACATATCACTATAGTTAATAATTAAATCTTAATATAAATGCTTTCTAACTTCTTAGGGGTTAGGGGCTAACGAGTCAGTTGTAACAGCAATGTAGTAGTCGTATGGCAAAGGTAGGTTTTTCCCTATCCAAGCAGTGGCACGCCAACCAGAAAACATTTCCTCGACCTGCGTCGAGGTGTATAAGTCAAGTAGATGTCGAGTCACAACCTGACTTTATTTCGAGCATTTGACGACATGAAAACATAATTTTGGAATTGGAGTGTTGAAACTGAATAGACACTGCCAGCAAGCATTTCTGCATTTAACAAGTCTAATATACGCCGGGTCACAACGTTACTTTATTTCAACCATTTGTCGGCATGAAAACATATAGGCCTAGGGAAATGGTGATTTAGAGGACAGCTTGTTTGACACTTTTGTAACTGTGGCTCCCTCTCACTCCTTTCCACTGTGTAGGCTATTTATATCGATTGAACGAGAGGATGTAACGATAACTCCATGAAAATAAAGGCTCGATGGCTATAATAATTTAAATATAATTAACTTATAAAGCGTGTTACAAGACACCAAGATGATCTGGCTGGCTGACTAAAAAGGCACTGTCTTTGGAACTTATAACACAGGAGGTGTGGCTTGCCGACGAAAAAGCATTGCGATCATAAAAGCGTGACCATCTGACAAAAGCCGAAATTATGGTAATAAATGGATTCGATCCGACAACATCCTGCCTTACAGGTCAAGCGTCTCTATCAAATAGGCCTCGGGAACCCACACATTTGTAACTGCATTTACTAATATGTATATCTAAATGACGCTACAACTAACGCCAAATGAGAGGAGAAATTCTCAAAGCAGATCTGTGCTGCTGAACTGATTTGGTCTGCTTGTTCTTGGTCAGCGATTGGGCGCAAACACTTCAAATGCATTGGCTGAGAGAAAAGAAGGGCGGAGATTATTAGCATACTAGAGGAACGCCGTATTTTACGCGCGTTTTGATGTTCAAAACGCGCGTATTTTACGCGCGTTTTGATGTTCAAAACGCGCGTATTTTACGCGCGCTCTTGAAAGGCTTAAATTGCGGCGTAAAAAGCGGCGCTTTTTTGCGCATGACGGCGTAAAGTACGCCGTTTTTCTACATTTTACGGCGTATTTTACGGCGTAATGAAGGTGATACGCGTCTAAATGATGGCGCTTTATGGCGGGGTTGGCTTGCCATACTCCCCCCCTTGCACTCACGTCATGGGAAGACGTTTCTTTTCAAATCGCGAAACATGGAGCCGGCCGGCAAGAGCGGCCCAGAGGAGCTTGTTTGTAAGCGAAAGACCATGTGCTCAATCGTATGGAAATGGTTTGGATACAAGGTTTCTGACTCTTTACAAAATCACGTCATTTTGTAAAGAGTGCTTAAAAAACTGTCGCAACCAAAGGGTCGAGTACGATATTTATATTTATTATTTGAGATTTCTGTGTTTATGTTTTAAGTTACATTTAATTCAATTAAACATCACACAACTGTGTGCAACGTGCACAGTGAAAGCATTTTTCCCCAAATCATTGCGGACTCCCGCTCCATGTCGCGATTCAATTCTGTGCATAATATTACGGAGGCTCACACAGCTTTTGGCCGTGATATCATAATGTTCTCAAATACGAGGCGGAGGCAGTGTCTAGTCCACGGTGTATTCAACCATCAAACTGTATTAAATTCTGAACGGTAGGAATAATGGTAAATCCAAACGTTAGGTAGATATAGTAATAACGGTAACTCCACAGTAACTAACTTCAAGGTTTCTCACTCCGCGAGACCCAAACATAAAACTAAGCAACCTAGCCACGCCCCCCCCCATGCAGTCGTTACGATTCGGAAGCGCACACAGCTTTTGGCCGTGATATTATTATAATGTTCTCAAATACGAGGCGGAGGCAGTGTCTAGTTCATGTTTTATTCAACCATCAAACTGTATTTAATTCCGAACGGTAGGAATAATAATGTTAAATCGGCGTGCGGTGCTCAGAGCGCATGCGCGCGCGCGCACGCATGCGCGACCCATCCCGTCCACAAATATCGATATTTATCTTATATCGATATTCTGCTTGAAGATATCGAGATATGACTTTTGGTCCATATCGCTCAGCCCTACTCCTGCCTACAACCAACCAGCTGGTCATCCTGGGTCATTCCTGGCTTCATACACACAATCTTAACATCGATTGGTCTACTTGCTCTATCCGCAAATGGGGGGTCACCTGTCACCAATCCTGTCTCAGGACCCCTTCACCGCTACCTGACACTCTCACTCCCGCTTCAGCCTCGGACATCTCTTGGATTCCTGCCATTTATCATGACCTTAGAGAGGTCTTCAATAAGGCCAAAGCCACCTGCTTGCCCTCTCACCTTCCCTATGATTGCGCCATTGACCTGCTCCCGGGCACTTCTCCCCCCAAGGGAAGCTTGTACTCCCTCTCTGCTCCTGAGAGAGAATCCATGGAGGAGTACATCCAAGGCCCTTTAGCAGCAGGGATTATATGACCCTCCTCTTCACCAGCTGGGGCAGGCTTTTTCTTCGTGGGCAAGAAAGACAAGTCTCTGCGGCCTTGTATTGACTACTGTGGTCTAAATGGCCGTGAAGAACCGCTACCCCCTTCCACTACTCTCCACTGCCTTTGATCTGTTCCAGGGGGCGACTGTATTCACCAAGCTGGACTTGAGGAAGTCGGAATGCTCTGTCTTTGTTAACCTGGACAACATCCTGATTTTTTCACACAATCTTCAAGAGCACATCACCCACGTCTGGTCGGTTCTCCGCCGTCTCCTGGACAACTCCTTGTACGCCAAGGCAGAGAAGTGCGAGTTCCATGCGCCCTCTGTCTCCTTCCTGGGATATATCATTGATAAGGACTGCCTCCGGATGGATCCAGCCAAGGTCTCTGATGTGACCTCCGGGCCAGACCCAGAGACACGGAAGCAGCTGCAGCGTTTCCCAGGGTTTGCCAACTTCTATCGACGGTTTATCCAAGGCTTTAGTTGAATCGCCCCCCCCCCCCCCCCATCTTGGCCCTCACCTCACCCAAGATCCCCTTCCGCTGGTCTGATGAGGCACAAGACTCCTTCGACACCCTCAAGACTCGCTTCACCACCGCCCCCATCCTTCAAATCCACGAGCCTGAGCGTCAGTTCATAGTGGAGGTGGACGCATCCGGTGTGGGAGTAGGGGCGGTCCTTTCCCAGCGTTCTTCCTTCGACCAGAAGATTCACCCCTGTGCCTTTTTCTCTTGCTGCCTAACTCCCTCGGAGAGAAATTATGACATTGGCAACAGGGAGCTTCTGGCAGTGAAGCTGTCCTTGGAGGAGTGGCGGCACTGGCTAGAGGGTACCAGGTTTCCGTTCGTGGTTTGGACCGATCACCGTAACCTTGAGTATATTCGGTCCGCCAAAAGGCTCAATTCCAGACAGGGCCGCTGGTCACTGTTTTTCGACCGGTTTAATTTCACCTTCTCCTATCGTCCTGGTTCTTGTAATGTTAAGCCTGATGCTCTCTCCCGACAGTTCCCTGAGTGCCCCGATTTAACCCTCCACAATTGTTCCAGCCTCCTGCCTCGTCGCCTCAGTCACCTGGGCAATAGAGGAGAGGGTGCGGCCAGCCACTCTGAATCAGCCTGCCCCCAGTTCCTGTCCCTCTGACCGCCTGTTCATTCAGGCTCCCCTCCTAGTCGTCTCTGGGGGAGGATGTCTGGGGCTTTGTCAACGTCTGCCCTGTATTCAACCGGAATAAGTCCTCTCGCCGCCCACCAGCTGGCATCCTGCATCCATTTGCCATCCCCCATCGTTCCTGGGCCTATATCTCACTGGACTTTGTGAGTGCTCTACCTGCGTCTAAAGGCCACACTGTCGTCCTCACCATCGTCGATCGGTTTAGTAAGCTGGCCCATTTCATTCCTATTGCTAAACTCCGCTCTGCCAGGGAGACTGCGGAACTGACCCTCCACCACGCCTTCCGCCTCTATGGACTGCCCACTGATGTCGTTTCTGATCGGGGGCCCCAATTCACGTCGGCCTTCTGGAGGGAGTTTTGCAGCCTAGTTGGGGCTTCCATCAGCCTGTCTTCCGGCTTCCATCCCCAGTGCAATAGACAGACCGAGAGGGTGCACCAAGTTCTCGAGACCACTCTTCGCTGCCTGGTGAACTGCAATCCGGCTTCCTGGTCGGACCAGCTTATGGGTAGAGTAGGCCCATAACACCCTCACCTGCTCATCCACAGGCCTCTCTCCCTTCCGATGCGCCTACGGGTATCTGCCAACCCCTGTTTCCCGACTTGGAGAAGAAGTCCTCCTGTCCCTCTGCACAAGCCCTCATTCACAGCTGCAAACACACCTGGGATCAGGCGCACACTAGCCTCACCAAATCCGTGGATCGCCACGCTGCCGCCGCCAACAAGCACCGTACACCGGCCCCTGTCTACCAGACTGGCCAGAAGGTCTGGCTCTCCACCCGCGACCTCCCCCTTAGAGAGTCGCAAGCTGGCCCCCAGGTTTGTAGGTCCCTTCTGCATCACTCGTGTCATTAACCCGGAGGCGGTACACCTTCCGTTCCCTAGGTCCATGAGGATCCACCCGACATTCCACGTCTCCAGAGTCAAGCCCGTCCAGGAGAGCCCTCTGGCTCCTCCCGTTCCGCCTCCTCCTTCCCGTCAGCTCATCAACGGCGGTCCGGTGTACACTGTCCAGCGCCTCCTTCGCTCCCACCGCCGTGGACGTGGGGTCCAGTACCTGGTGGATTGGGAGGGGTACGGTCCGGAGGAGTGCTCCTGGATCCCGGCTCGCTTCATCACGGACGCCCGTCTCATCTTGGACTTCTACCGGTGACATCTGCCCTCCTGATACCGACCTCTCACCTGCCCGACCACCCACCCGCCGATGGTACCCCCAGTCTACCTGATTGCCTGCCGGTCCCCGAACTCTTGCCTGTCCCCGTTTACTCTGCCTGCCCGATCCTGATCATCGGTGCATTCAATAAACCTTTGGACTCCCCTTTCACCATTGTCAGTCTGTGCACTTGGGTTCTGCCTAACCCCTCCGTTACAATATCGAAATATTGTTGAAAACTTAAAACAATTAAACAGAATTATGAAATAGTCGGCCTCATGTTATACAAGCATTACCAAACTATGTGGGAAATATTCGATTCCTGACCGCTTTTACAGTCTCTAGGCCTTAAATATATAGAGTGACGCGCTAAAGCACAGCCAGATATGGTGCGTAATGGAGATTCCAAAGCGCTTTTCTTTGGTCTGAACCAAGAGACGGTTTTACCCTTCTGGACAATACACAAACTGGCGGTCTCTTTTTGATGTAAATTCGACTAGACGCTCCGCGGTTCCAGTGGGGGGAAGGGGCTTGGGTAGAGGTGTTTTTGCTGCGTTGTCTCTACAACAGAGGCAATATGAGCAGTTCTAACTGGAGAGACTGTGAAATCCGCGAGCTGCTGAACATCATGGGCGAGAAAGATGTTGAAAGATGGTGCAATCTACCAGAAAGACGCAGAAGAATGTTTGACCGAACCGGCTTGGCAGTGTGAAAAGGCCTAAGAGATCGCGGATAGGTCTGTCCTATGCATCAGAAATTTTCACAATGCAACAAAATATTTAAAGAACATCAAGCTATTCAAATCTCTATATGCACAGATAATACAACAGTATTTCATTAATACACAGGATCAGATGTTATAATCCCTTGTGCCAAAATCCAAGGAAAACACATATTCAGAGGCCCCTGTCCAAACCAACCTTACAAGCACGCTGGCTACCAAACTACCAACCACGGGTGAAAAGAAAAGAAAAATAAATAAATAAATACAATACAATATACCTATCCTATCCTATGGCTATCATAGCCTAAAAACAGCAATGCCACCTTCAACAGACCCAGGCTCCGTTTAAGTGCAAGCTCCAGGTAGTGACAATGCCCCCTGACCAATCCAACCTTATAAGCACATTGGCTACTAAGCTACCAACCAAAGGTGAAAAACACACGGCAACTAGCCCAACTAGCAGCAGTAAATACAGCAGTATGCAGTAAGCAGAATATCATTGGGGTTATCAAGTGGGCACCCTCTTTCACAGATGTTTCGTTAAGTTAGGCCCACGACACCTCCTGAAGGCTTAACAATGAAACCAGCGTCCTGGATTCACCCCCCTCAATGCTGCCACCACATTGCCACATTTAATGCATCTAAACACTCTCTTGCATTGTACCCCTAGCCCTACCACTAACCCTGACCAAACAAACACGTTAGCACAATAGCACACGTTAGCACATCTGGCTTACCTTAGCTTGGTAACCCCAGGAAGTATGTTTTCTTCTTAACCACAGCCATTCACTTGCTCGTTCTGCTGCCACGGACATGCTACTAACCGCCTGCCTCAGACTTCGTCCACAAATACCCAGTTCAGTCAGCAAGCTAATAGCAGATCTAGCCATGAACCCCCGTGCACCGACTTCAATAGGTCTTAGTCGTGTAGACCAGCCTCGCTGTGCTGCCTCTCCAGCCATCTCAGCATACTTCGCTTTCTTAAGCTCATTGGCTACTTCAACTCTGTCTTCCCAAGGAACTGTAAGCTCAATAAAATAAACAATCTTCTCTGAGTCTGACCACAATAGCATATCTGGTCTTAGCCGAGTGCTAACGATGTGTGGAGGCACAACAACCTGCTGAATAAGGTCCGCCTTCAATTCCCAGGCTCCTCCATTACCTAGCTGCCCGACTCAATGCCTGCCTCTAAATGGTCTAGCCTTTTTCCCCTGACGCACAAAGTTAATTTGCCTACCCTCTTTACTAGCGGCTACTGAATTAGCTTCTCTCCGTTTAACATCAACAGCCTCTGCCAAACATTTCAATACCTGATTATGACGCCACGTATAGCGCCCCTGGGAGAGACTTACCTTGCACCCTGATAGGATATGGCGGAGGCTGCACACACAGGAACATAGTGTACATGTCTCATCCTCACCAAACCACTGATTTAAGTTCTGGGGAGATGGGAGAACATCATAAGTGGCACCTATCATAAATCTGATCCTGCTAGCCTCCATGCTCCATAGATCTCTCCACTTTATCTTCTTCTTCTCCACTCCCTCCCAATTCACCCACTGCCCTTGTTTAGCCTGCGACACTGCCTTATTACATCTTACAATCTCCTCCTGTCTATGTACTTCCTCCACTACCATTTTCCTCCTTTCTCCTGCAGAAGCCTTACCCCATAAGGGTTTACCTACGTCCCTCTCTAAGCCCCCCCGCCCATGCTGAACATGGCCCATGATATCCCTATGCCTAAGTGCTGATTGAGCTTGCTGGACCGCTTGTTTTGGTTTCCATTTCCTCCCTGCTTTAACTGTGGGTGCAACCCTCCTCACCACTGGGTCCTTGGACTGAGTAAGAGTCATTTCCAGTCTAACCTTAGCACATTTAAATTCTTCTGTCAGATTAGATATGGGCAACTCTACAATGCCCTTCCCATACAAGGCTACGCTGCTAAGGCAGCGTGGGACTCCGAGCCACTTTCTGACAAAAGAGTTGATCATTTTTTCCATCCTTTCTACCTTTGACAGAGGAACTTCATACATTGTCAAAGGCCACATTAGCCGGGGCAATAGACCAAACTGCAGACACCACAACTTAAGCTTACCCGGCAGCCCTGACTTGTCTATCTTTGCAATACCTTGTCTAGTTTCCTGCCTCAATCCTTCAACCTGTGCCTTATCACTAAGGCTTGCATCATACCACCTTCCCAGACTCTTCACTGGCTTCTCCAAAACTGTAGGCATCACCTCTTCATTTATAGCAAACTTCTTATCTACTACCTTCCCTTTAACGACTGAGAGACTCCTAGGGCCCTATCTTGCATCCGGCGCAAGTGACTTAGTCACTGGCGCATGTGTCGTTGCTAGTTTACAACTGGCGCAGAGCGTTCTTTTGCCACCAGCGCCACTCGCCGGTAAATTAGGGAATGATCTTGCGCCCCAAGGGGCGGTTCGGCGGAAGGAGGAGGCGTGTTCTGGCGCAAACGGTATTTTGACGTTTCTGAAAACCATTGCGCTACTGACCAGGAAATACCTGGTTTAAAGTCAGTGGCGCGTTGTTCAGAGTGCTATTTTAAGGGCGCATGCATACATGCGCATGCGATGCATACGGATTGCTTGTGCACCTCGCGCATACACTTTGCTTCTCTCATCTACACGGACAGCAGTTCCCATTTTTGCAAACCATACATAATTACAAGGACAATAAAATATTACCACACAAGGAAAATCATTGTGGTGAAAAGATATAAAGATAAAATAATAATATTATAATATTATATTTTGTCCAGCTGCTGAAACAATTACGGCGATTTCCTCCCAAGCCGCTTTCACGGAAGCAATTTTGGGTGGGTTTCTCCCATCCCCATATAAAGCCAAGTCGCGTTCTTTGACTGCTCTGACAAGCACATCGGTATTTTCTGTGGTGAACCTTTCATTGCGTGCGCCTGGCAAACCCGCCATCATAATAGCAATCCGCCATGGAACATGCGCCGATCGTTCTTAAAGGGGATGCGAGAAAACGCTCTGATTGGTTCATTGCACGTTACGCCCAAACCACCCCTACGGGTAATTAGGCTGCTTCAGACCAACCCTTTTGACACTTGCGCCGCGGCGGAAGTGTCATTTATCCGCCTGTAAAATAGCGATAGCGCCGTAGAACCGCCCACAAAGCTACTTGCGCTTTGCGCTTTCCCACTTGCGTTTCAGACCGTTAAAATAGGGCCCCTAGACTTACTTGGCTTCACCTTCATTCTAGCCCATTGCAGATTGCTATTTAACTTATCCAGCAACCTGCTGGTGCACGGAGCGGTTGATGTCATGGTTGTCATGTCGTCCATAAAGGCCCTAATTGGGGGGAGGCGTGGCCCTCCCTGCAACTTCTCCCCACCCACTACCCACTTAGAGGCCCTGATAATAACCTCCATCGCCATTGTAAAGGCGAGTGGGGAGATTGTACATCCCGCCATAATTCCTATCTCAAGCTGTTGCCACCCTGTGGTGTACTCTGCCGTATTAAAACAAAGTTGAATATCCAGAAAATAAGCTTTAACTAGGCTTTTAATGCTACCTGGGATTCTAAAGTAATCAAAGGCCTCCCATAACAGACTATGTAGTACTGACCCGAAGGCATTAGCCAAATCTAAAAATACAACATGCAGGTCTCTCCTCTCGCGCTTCGCTAACTGAATTTGGTTCCAAATCATACTGGTATGCTCTAAGCATCCGGAGAAACCAGGGATTCCAGCTTTCTGAACCGTGGTATCAATTAGTCTATTCTTTTCAAGATAACTTGTCAATCTCCAAGCCACAACACTGAAGAAGACCTTCCCTTCAACATTCAGTAGACTAATTGGTCTAAACTGATTAATCTCAACTGAGTCCCTCTCTTTGGGAATAAATATTCCCCCAGCCCTACGCCACGCCTTGGGAATACTCTGCTTTTTCCAAACTATTCCCATTAGCTTCCATAGGAATCTTAAAACATCCGGCGCGCTCTTATATAATCGGTAGGGCACTCCATTGGGTCCCTGGGCTGAAGAGGCCTTTGCATGTTTTATTACTTCTTGTACCTCTTTCCACCTTGGTGGGCTATCGTCATACTGACTACTTAATTCACCAATAGGTGGGATATCAGCGGGAAGCACCATCTCTCTGAACCTCTCCCTGTCTTTGTGCACTCCCTCCAAGTACTCCTCAAGCTTCTGCTTAGGTTCCATGAGACTACCACTATTCTGCTTATCAAATAATGCCTCAACAAATTTAAATGGATCTTTATAAAATGCTACTCTAGCTCGTGACTTCTTCTTCCTATTTTTCCTAATATTTTCTGCTCTTCTTAGCACTGCCAACCGCTCCCTCACATCTGCCTGTAGACAATCAATACCTTCCTTCTCGTCATCTGTAGCTTTTCTCCACTGCTTCTTAAGCTGCCTCCTCTCCTGGATGAGTCTATCTATCTCTTGCTGGCGCCTAGACTTGACTACCTCATGTTGCCCTTTCGTCCTTTTCTCAACAATCCCAAATCTTTCTTCACCGTAGCTGTAGATAATGTCCCCCATTTTCTCTAACTTGCTTTCAGCAGTCCCTTTAAGCCGTCCCAAAATGCAAACCAGATCGCTGTTAACATCTTCCCAAATCCTACCTTCTGCTGCACCTGGCCACCTGATCCCAGGCCTATGGCCACTCATCTTCTCCCTCTTTGGTTGGCTGGCCTCCCTTTCTGCCTCAGTGCTTGACTCTACCTCCACAACATCAGGGGTGCTGATGTCCTGCGAACTGTGGGTTACTTCCTGTCGCTGGACTTCAACCGACTGACTCAATGCACTTCTTAAGAAGTAGCTATCAATGCGGGTTCCCTTTGTTCCCTCTACCGAGCACTTCATTCTACCTTGATGGATTCTTAGGCCCTTCATAGTAGTAACCTTCTGCCAGCCACACACACACGCCTGCAGCTTCTTCTCAGTTAAATTTGAACTAATGGCTTCCACCGACATGCTTTCCTTACTCATAGTCAAATTCGTTCCAGGGTCATTAACCGTGTCCATTACAGGTGAGTCATCTTCCGCCCCTGCTCTCGCTGACTCTAGGGGTATTTTTCCATTATATCATTTAGTAGCTTGGTAGGGTATAACCCATAGCTTAATAAAGCCTGGGCTACTGCCACAATGGGCTGCTAACCCATTGCGGCCCCGGCGGGGTCTATTTCCTTCTAGTCATTTGTATTAGGTTAAACAGGGATTTGATAACGTTATTAATTTAAGGACAACCCACATTTGGTCTGGCCCATCCACAACTGGAATCCGGGTGCCGTGGTTGATTGAGACAAGTGCCGAATCACTGCCAGAGACCGCACTGCGAGTGTGTGACAGAAGGCGGGGCTATGTTCGTGCTGTAGCGTTCTGTGTCTGTTAACTCGCTGTCTGAGAGAAGAGAAGACCAAGATCAATTGCAAATATATCTATTTTGTGTGATTTTGCCGAAGAAAATGGTTGTTCTGCAGTTTTTAGAAACTCTTAAAATAAATAGAAAATGCATTTCCTGCAGAAAATGCGGTGAGTGCAAAGTGAGGTTGAATTTTTTTTCATAAAGCCACATAGATTAAGACATAGAGAAACGTTAAATGGCTTAAATCAAGTGAAGGGATTTGAACAAAAGTTCAAAAGTCTAAAAGTGTGTGGCTTTAAGAGCTTTATACTCTACTCAGATTAATCTGTGTAACATTTTACATTGAGTAAATTTGAAAGCTGGGAAATCATTTAGATTTACATTATGAATTAAGTAAATCTAATTAAAAAATTTAAGTAGATCTGACCAACTACATTGAGTACTATGAAATATAAAATTTTGTTGATATAATTAAAATTTCTATGCAATAGTAACCCTGAGTTCAAACCACTCACAAAAAATGAGTAGATATAACTCAAATGTTAGGTAGATGCAATTGAAAATGAGATCATTATTTAACAAAATAAATCTGTTACACTTACTTAACGTTTTTAACATAATGTAATTCATACTGGACTGGATCAAATATCAGAATAAATATGTCACATACTTAATGTTTTCAAAATGCATTTACTTTTTAATCTAGAAGTACTTCAGGTCAATATATGACAACAAATAACAATAACAAAATAATAAACATAAAGCAATTCTCCACACATCAACATTTTAATGAAACATTTTTTTGTCTGATTTGACAAATATAAAACATCAAGTTTAGATCTGAACAGCTTATTTTTGCAAATGACATGTAAAAATATCCATGCTATAAAAACAGCTGAAATGAACTCTTGATAAGTGCCCTCTCAAGCCTGGGTGAAATGCACCAATAATACCACACAATGCATAAAATGTTATTTAACAGAATCTGTTTGGCATTAAGGGAAATCTTAACTTGCATTACTCTTGGTAAATTATCTAGTTTCACTTTCAACATGGTTTACTCTCGCTAGTGAGCATGTGACAATGTCCATGTGAGCATCAGGCTGAAATGAATGCAGCATATGGCTGAAATGCACCAAAAACAATGACATTTTGCATCTGTCTAAAATGCACCAAGAACAACATTTTGCATCCTCCTAAAATGGACTATAAACTATTTAAGATATTTATTAAGTTCCACAAAAGCAAACAATACAAGTCCAACATGCAATTATGAATGGAAACTGTTATGTAAACATTAAGACAACAGTCCATCAACTTTAGACTTGCCAATGAAAAATGCCCTCACTAAGAGAGCATCTTGCTGAAAAGTAGCCAGCAACTACATAAAAAGGTTATTCTTCAGTCTCTGAATTCTTGATTTTGGCTCATGATTCAGTGTGGTAATCCACTGAAACTCTGCGCTAACCTGAAAGAGACAGAGAGATGAGAAAAGAGAAAAAGGAACTGGTGACTCACCTATTGTCATTTAGCAAAAACTTTAGTCCATACTGAGATGGATAGGATGCAAGATTGTTCCATTATAATTTTGAATAGGATGTATAGTCATTAGGTACAGCTATCTAATGCAATCAAGTACAACAACTGTGCCATAATTTTTTTATTTAGCTTATAAATTTTCAGTTTTTGTTGACATTGTCAGAAAGGGTATAATTATGCCATCCCCCCCACCTCCCTCATCACATGCCTGGAAGACATCCGGAGCTGGATGAGCATGAGGAAAAAAGAAAAGAAAAGTTGCAGCAGTATGAACTGGTCATTGCAGCGCGGCTGATGACGTTGCAAGGAGTCAGAGATTGGACATGTCAAATTGCCAGGTCCAGTTTTAGAACACAACAACTTAGCTATTTCTCTTCAGCCAATCAGGGCACAGCAGAGAACAACTTGTGTGTCACGGCCTTACTCCGTCCCGGTCCACAGTACACGCGGGAACTGCCCATTGGTCCGACCACCCATTGGTCCGACCTCCCATTAGTCCGACAAAATGCCCATTGGTCCGACCTCCCATTGGTTCGACCTCCCGTTACTCCGACAAAATACCCACTGGTCCGACCTCCCATTGGTTCGACCTCCCGTTACTCCGACAAAATCAACCACAAGTCGGACCAATAGGAGGTCGAACCAATGGGTGATCCCGTTAGTTCGACCTGTCATCCCTACTTTCTGACAAGCGCTTTCATTGCGAGCATGCGTCTCTCTCTCTCTCTGTTCTCTCTCTCTTCTGAGAGTTTGTTTTAACTCTGCTGTCCCAATGCTTTGGCAACATTGTACATCACAGTCGTGCCAATAAAGCAGAGAGAGAGGGAGAGAGAGAGAAAGAAAGAGAGAGAAAGAGCTCTCGGAAACGCACATCACACACACACACGGACGGAGCGGAGCGGAGCCAGTTTCCTCTCGGTGCCGTTAACCGATTGTGCCAGATGCGCCAGAGCGCGCACCTCTGTGCCAGGCTCGCGCTCTGTGGGGAGATTTGTGTTATTCATCTTAACAGAGATGCTGAACAGAGGGATTAATGCACACATTCACACAGGCTACACACACACACGAGCTACCTACAGACACACAGCTGAGGGGCCGGAGAAATGCGCATCTGGTGGCGTGCTCAACCTGGTCAGTGCGTGCGTTTTATTTCAAACAAAGACTGTACAGTGAAAGGACATTTTTAAATTTCAAGTTGGCAGCTCTCAAATATCCGACCTGTCTGTTTAGATTACAGATGCATTAGTGCAGTTCGAACTAATGAGGACGTCCCATTAGTTCGAACTCTCATTACTCCGACTGTCGGAACAATGGGAGTTCGAACTAATGGGAGTTCGAACTAATGGGAGGTCGGACCAATGGGAGGTCGATCTAATGGGAGGTCGGACCAATGGGAGGTCGGACCAGTGCCATGGACCCGTACACGCTAGCTATAACCGTTGTTATGGTAACATGTGGCCATTCCAACATGCCCCCATTCAGACACCTTTTAGTAGGCCTTCTCCATTCCGATAGTCTACCCATCAGTGGTGCCAACTTCAGGTCAACATTAGGGTATCATAAATATTTTGTTCTATATGTACAACCAAAAAGTAGCCATTTCAGTATTATTTATCTGTAATTGATTTGATTAATTCCAAATTTTGGTTGTGATGATGTATTAAATAACCCATTCCATCAATTGACGACTGCATTTTACAAGTCTGTGTTACGAGTGGCGGGGCATGCACTCATTTGTCATGCCCTGGGAATGTATAGATATTCTTTGAAACTTGAACCTGGACCATTTATTTGTTACAGTTGGATTTAAACTCAATGCAGGACCACTATTGGAGTGGATTGGACGAACATTTGAACAAAATTAATTGTTTGGAGTGCTGCGGCAGAACGAATCAAGGAATGGGTGCAGTAGCTGCCAAAAAGAAATGGGCCTAAAATGCACATTACAAAGGAGCAAAGGCTGAATAAAGCCTAGACCCACCCCTTTACACACAAATTCTCGAAAAGGATCAATAAAAATAAACCGCCTTTGCCCATGGAAATGTCTTTACAAAGATTGGCGTAGGCACCCTGTTTCTGCCGCTGAAGTAGGCCTACCCAACTGCGGATCCATATTCTCAGCTTTCTAACTCGTCGTCTTCTCCTTTTCATTAGGCCTTTTTACATTGCCAAGCCGGTTCGGTCGCGGCTTGGCACGCCCGGCAATTTCACCGTCTTATCTCAAGTTTCCTGTATAAAACCGAGGGGCTAAAATCCCCCGTTCGTCACGGCGCGGGCTTTCTTGGTTCACTGGAGAAGGCGGGTTGCGCATAGAGTCTAGACCTCTTTAGAATAATTTGCATACTCCCGAATGTTTTTATGTTTTTTGAATGAAGACCCCATGCATCCCCCATGCAATCCCCCATGCAAGAATGAGTTCACGTCTGAGTGTAGGCTACAAACGCGATTAACTATTTAGTGCAAAAAGACCAATATATTGTAGCGACCCAGCAGGACTATGGGGGGGATTGATGGGGAGTTTGTGGGGGGAAGGAGTTGCCCTAGTTCAGCCTGATAGGCCAGTTGGGATAGGGGGCGGGAACAGCCAGGTTTCGGTTTCGCTATGTTGTTTTTGGGCACTCCTCCAACCCCGTTAGTTAGTTGTACGGGAAGGTCAATAAAGCCTGGTTCTCCGGTTAAACACCAGCCACTCTGTGTCCTCCTCATTCCGCTAGTTAGCCCCGCAGTGTCGGACCGCAAACGCTACACTGGTGTCAGATGTGGGATAGCCAAGCCTCCATTTCCCTCACACGCGCGGGCTACCACCGCTAGCTGCTACCACCGCTAGCTACTACCACCGCTAGCTACTACCACCGCTAGCTACTACCACCGCTAGCTACTACCACCGCTAGCTACTACCACCGCTAGCTACTACCACCGCTAGCTACTACCGGGTCCATGGCACTGGTCCGACCTCCCATTGGTCCGACCTCCCATTAGATCGACCTCCCATTGGTCCGACCTCCCATTAGTTCGAACTCCCATTAGTTCGAACTCCCATTGTTCCGACAGTCGGAGTAATGAGAGTTTGAACTAATGGGACGTCCTCATTAGTTCGAACTGCACTAATGCATCTGTAATCTAAACAGACAGGTCGGATATTTGAGAGCTGCCAACTTGAAATTTAAAAATGTCCTTTCACTGTACAGTCTGTGTTTGAAATAAAACGCACGCACTGACCAGGTTGAGCACGCCACCAGATGCGCATTTCTCTGGCCCCTCAGCTGTGTGTCTGTGGGTAGCTCGTGTGTGTGTAGCCTGTGTGAATGTGTGCATTAATCCCTCTGTTCAGCATCTCTGTTAAGATGAATAACACAAATCTCCCCACAGAGCGCGAGCCTGGCACAGAGGTGCGCGCTCTGGCGCATCTGGCACAATCGGTTAACGGCACCGAGAGGAAACTGGCTCCGCTCCGCTCCGTCCGTGTGTGTGTGTGATGTGCGTTTCCGAGAGCTCTTTCTCTCTCTCTTTTCTTTCTTCTCTCTCTCCCTCTCTCTCTGCTTTTATTGGCACGACTGTGATGTACAATGTTGCCAAAGCATTGGGACAGCAGAGTTAAAACAAACTCTCAGAGAGAGAGAGACAGAGAGAGAGAGAGACGCATGCTCGCAATGAAAGCGCTTGTCAGAAAGTAGGGATGACAGGTCGAACTAACGGGATCACCCATTGGTTCGACCTCCTATTGGTCCGACTTGTGGTTGATTTTGTGCGGAGTAACGGGAGGGTCGAACCCAATGGGAGGTCGGACCAGTGGGTATTTTGTCGGAGTAACGGGAGGTCGAACCAATGGGAGGTCGGACCAATGGGCATTTTGTCGGACTAATGGGAGGTCGGACCAATGGGTGGTCGGACCAATGAGCAGTTCCCCTACTACCACCGCTAGCTACTACCACCGCTAGCTACTACCACCGCTAGCTACTACCACCGCTAGCTACTACCACCGCTAGCTACTACCACCGCTAGCTACTACCACCGCTAGCTACTACCACCGCTAGCTACTACTGTTGGACCGAGATGGCTGAAGGAGGAATCGGAGGGTCCGACCTCTTTAACCTATACACTCCGCCGGACACACCAATGATAAAACCAACTAATGCAAGCCAAGCTGTAAGGAGAAGGGAAGAAAGGTCTAACTCGCCACTTTGCTGACTGAAGTCCCCGATTTTGTGAAGAAAAGCCCATTCCATGTTACCGCGGCGGCCGGGCCACACGCCGTTGAGAGAGAGGTAAACAAACATGCGTGCAGACCGGACTTCAACCAAACAGACGACGATGACGTCACCGCCCCGAAAGATCGTCAAGGTAAAGTGGGTGGCCAACCAAGGTCTATCCCAGAGTTACAAAAAGACAGTAGGCCTACAGCTCAAATAGAAGATGACTTCATGCAAAGAATGAGCCTGGCAATGGAGCGTGCTTTTGGACATTTTCTTAATAGCTCTAGAGGCAGCATAATGTCCATGATGGGGGAACCACAAGGCGGTGTTATTAACCCACATGAAGCAGGGAACCATGCTGATGCTAATAAAGCTAACAATGCTTATGCAACAGTTGCTCTTGACAGAAATGCTAAGGTTCCCCTCGATGAACCATATTCCAAGTCTAACCCCCAGTCCGGCGAAGGTACGGAGGCAGCTACTAGGGGGAGGCTTGACGGATGTAGCCTCCCCATCGTAGCCCCTGTTAGTTCCATGGCTGTTGCTAACCAACTAGCTGACCTGGTTCCGGCTCTGACTACTGCACTTACTGCTGCCTTGGGTACTCTCCAAAAACCAGGCCCAAACCCCGTCCCCATGGGCAGCCGCATAAAATTGGGACGTTATGACGGCCTCACATCTTGGGAAACATACTGCGCCCAGTTTGAGCTGCTAGCGACAGCCAATGAATGGTCCCCGGCTGAAAAGGCTGTTCAATTAGTCTCAGCATTGGAAGGGGAGGCAAGAAGAGTACTGTTGGATGTGACCACAGCCGACCTAGGAAATCCACAAGCTATATTTAGGGCCTTAAAGAGCCGTTTTGGGAACACCACTCCTGCAGTTGTGATGAGGCAGAGGTTCAACGAACGAGTGCGGGAATCCGGAGAAAAATTAGGAGTGTTTGCGGCTGAGCTGCGTTACCTCGCACAAAGGGGATTTCCTGAGTTTGATGACGCAACGTGCTTGGTGTTAACTAAAGAAGCCTTCATTCGCGGCCTCTTACCTCTCCCATTGCGCCAGCAAGTCCGACTCGCTGACCCACAGACCTTGGAGGCAGCACTAGAGAAAGCATTGGCAGTGGAAGACATACTCACAGAAGGCTTGGACTACCAACACACAGGTCTCTGTACGGCCTAAGACCCAAGCCATTCAGCCTCCTGGACCTACCTCGTACCCAACGGGCTACGAACGCAAAGCGATGTCGCCGGACGACCGACAGAACCAAGTCTGCTGGAAATGCCACCAAAGAGGTCACCCATGGCGCCTTTGTACAGTGCCTGATTCTGCCCTACAGGAGCCGGGAAACGCTCAGGGCTCGGTGTAAAGGGGAGCGACCCGAGCCACCCTTCGCTCCCCAAAGACAATGACACACGACCTGTTGCAAAAGTGCCTCACCACCCTGTCAACCATGCTCTTCTTCCCCATAACGCACTCACCGCCGACTGCTGTAGAGTGCCTGTGTTGGTTAATGGCCAATGGACCAAAGCCCTACTGGATACAGGATCAACTGCGTCGCTCCTACACCCAGACCTCGTGCCTGCCGGAACCCAAACGCAAGCAACCGATGTTCAACTCACCACAGTTACCGGGGGAAAGGCTCCCATGCTGGGGAGGTGGGAGGCACTGATCGAAATAGAGACCTACTCTGCCTGCCAACCAGTCTGGGTCGCTGAAATAAAAGAGGACTGTTTGCTGGGAATGGACTTTCTGTGTGCGGCAGGGATTTCACTAGACTTCGGAGCACGTACCGTCACGTTCAAAGACGGGACGTCCATTCCCTTCCTGAATGATCTCCACACTCCCGAAATGGCCAACAAGGTTGGTGAGAACGGGGATGCAGAGGGGGACCCACCATGTCCACCACAACGGTAAAACTGTCAGAGGTATCTGGGAGAACAGTCGGGAAGGCCTAAACTCTGAGCAACAGGATAGGTTATGGAATCTCCTGTATGAGTATCGACACAGTTTTGCCACTGGCCCAAACGACGTTGGCCAAACACATTTGGTCCAACACTTTATTAAAACAGGGGATGCCCAGCCAATCCGCCAGCGGCCCACGACGATTGCCCAAAGCCCGCCAAGGTGCTGCTGAGCAGATGATACAAGAGATGAGGGACGCTGGCATTATTGAGCCATCAGAGAGTCCATGGGTGTCACCAGTCGTAATGGTTCCTAAGAAGGGACGGAGGCTCCAAGGTTTTTGCGTCGCGACTACCGACCACTGAATGACAGAACTGTGAAGGACTCCTACCCACTGCCGCGGATAGACGAGTCCCTTGATCACGTGGCTGGTTCAGCATGGTTCTCCTCATTGGACCTCCAGAGTGGGTATTGGCAGGTGGCCATGGCCCCAGAGGACAAAGCCAAGACCGCCTTCACCACGGGACGTGGCTTGTGGCAGTTCACCACCATGCCATTTGGGCTATGCAACGCCCCAGCCACATTTGAAAGGCTGATGGAAAAGGTCCTGGTGGACATGCCCCCTGAACGCTGCCTTGTCTACCTGGATGATGTCCTTGTCCATGGACCATGTTTTGACTCGGCATTGGGGAGCCTGATGGAGGCACTGGAGCGGATTAAGCGTGCAGGACTGAAGCTTCATCCGGGAAAGTGCAGATTCCTACGGCAAGAGGTTGCCTCCTTGGGCCACAGGATCAGTGGGGCTGGCATCATGACGGAGCCTGATAAGGTAGCAGCCGTCAGGGATTGGCCTACCCCTACTGACATCCACCAGCTGAGAATCGTTCTTTAGGACTCGCATCCTATTACAGGCGCTTTGTGTGGCTGGGTTCTTCAACTGTAGCTGCCCCCATGTTCTCCTTAATACGCAAAGACACACCGTACGAATGGGGGACACAACAGAATGCAGCCTTTCACGAGCTGAAGCAGGCCTTATGTAAGGATCCAGTGCTGGTTGCACCAAACACAGAGTTGCCATTTATCCTTGATACAGACGCTAGTAACACCGGCCTTGGCGCTGTACTCTCGCAGCTGACCCCTGACGGAGAGCGGGTTGTTGCTTACCACAGTCGTACCTTGGATAAGTCGGAGAGGAACTATTGTGTCACGCGCAAGGAACTGTTGGCAGTGATTGATGCAGTGAACCATTTCAAGCATATCCTCTGCGGTCTTCCATTCACCATTCGCACTGATCATGCTGCTTTGAAGTGGCTCATGTCCTTTAAAGAACCTGAAGGACAAGTCGCCAGATGGATCGAACAACTCCAGGCCTTTCAGTTCACCATACAACACAGAGCCGGTGAGAGTCACACAAATGCGGACAGCCTCTCACGCCGACCGTGTGCCCCAGACTGTCACCACTGTGACCGGGAAGAAGAACGGGAGGCAGCTAACCTGCAGACGGGGGAGGTGATCTGTCCGAGCCCTATTACCCGAGGATGTTTAGGGGTTGGGCTGGACTGCAAACCGTGGATCCTGACCTTAAAACAGTAATGGGGTGGCTGGAAACAGACAACCGGCCGCCCTGGGAAGATGTCGTTGCCCAGTCGGCCACAGTCAGAGGCCTGTGGTCCCAATGGCCTGGGGTAGAGCTGCAGGAAGGAGTTCTGAAGAGGTGCTGGCGTGAGCCAGCCACTGGGGAGCCACGCTGGCAGGTGGTCGTGCCAAAGGACCTCCGGGACAAAGTGCTGGAGGCACACCACGGATCCCCCGGAGTAGGTCACTTTGGGGTGACAAAGACATTGAGACGGCTACGACAGGCATTCTATTGGGGCCAGAGCAGGAGAGATGTTGAGGACTACTGTCGCCGCTGCGACTCCTGTACCGCCCGTAAAGGGCCCCAAGGTCAGTCCCGTGCACCTCTACAGCAGCACCGTGTCGGGGCACCGATGGACAGGGTGGCAGTCGATGTGTTGGGCCCACTTCCCCGTACCAGCAGAGGGAACCGGTATGTGCTGGTTGCCATCGACTACTTCACAAAGTGGATGGAAGCATACCCCCTACCTGACCAAGAAGCTACAACCGTGGCCGAAGCCTTGGTGCAAGGAATGTTCAGCCGCTTTGGAACACCCTCGGAGCTTCACTCTGATCAAGGGCGGAATTTTGAATCACATGTATTCACCGCCATGTGTAGCCAACTTGGCATCCGGAAGACCAGAACCACCCCACTTCACCCTCAAAGTGACGGGTTGGTGGAGCGCTTCATGCGGACCTTAGGCGCCCAATTAGCCCTCACCACCGCTCCGGATCAGAGTGATTGGGACCTGCAACTACCCCTCATCCTCATGGCGTGCCGCAGTGCAGTCCAAGAGTCCATGGCTGTACTCCTGCATTGTTGATGTTGGGCAGGGAGCTCAGAACGCCGCCAGAGCTGGCCTACGGACGTCCGCCCGATGCACCGGATGCCATGGCTGGCCCGGAGTATGCCAGGCAGTTACAGGACCGCCTGGAAACGGCCCACGGATTCGCCAGACACCAGGCTCAGCAGGCAGGGGTTCGTCAGAAGCGATGCTATGACATGCACGGTAAGGGGCAGGACTTCCAGGCTGGGGACCTCGCCTGGGTGTATGGACCTAAGAGGGTAAGAGGCCGTTGCCCCAAGCTGGACAGCAAATGGGTTGGGCCCTGCTATGTGGCTGAGAGAGTTGGTGAGGTTGTGTATAGAGTCAGACTGGCTCCCAGAGGCCGCACAGTCGTGCTGCACAGGGATAGGATGGCACCATACCGGGGGACTCAGCAGCCCGCCTTCCCTGTGACGACTCCCAGGGCGCGGGTCAGGTCACCTCGCCACAGGGGGACACCACCGAGGCGGCAACAGAATATGCCTCAAGGGGAGGAAGTGACGCCGCTTGGAGCTGTGGTGCCGAGGAACACGGCTGCAGCGACGGGAACTCCTCTGTTGGATGGTGGAGTGAGGAGGTCGCAGAGGGAACGGCGACTTCCGGGTCGCTTTCAAGACTATAATCTTCCTCAGGGACGAGGAATTAGAGGGGGGGGCCGTGTAGCGACCCAGCAGGACTATGGGGGGGATTGATGGGGAGTTTGTGGGGGGAAGGAGTTGCCCTAGTTCAGCCTGATAGGCCAGTTGGGATAGGGGGCGGGAACAGCCAGGTTTCGGTTTCGCTATGTTGTTTTTGGGCACTCCTCCAACCCCGTTAGTTAGTTGTACGGGAAGGTCAATAAAGCCTGGTTCTCCGGTTAAACACCAGCCACTCTGTGTCCTCCTCATTCCGCTAGTTAGCCCCGCAGTGTCGGACCGCAAACGCTACAATATTCTTTATTTTGCTGACCACTTGCTTTTTTTATCGCAACAAAAGCCTCCTATACCGTTCCTCTGTGTCTCTCTCGTAGATCGCACCATCTTTCAACGTCTTTGTTTAATTCGTTTACATGATCAGCAACTCGCGATTTCACTTTCTCTCCAGTTAGAACTGCGCATGATGATATTGCTGCGTTGTGTCTGTGGAGACAGCGCAGCAAGACCTCTACCCAAGCCGCCGCTCAATTGGACTACTTTTTATGACGTTCAGGCAGCGTTGCGAGATTGGGCGAATTCCCTGCCCAATTGGAAAACTTTTAAGAACTTTAGGCTGGAAAAATTAGCATAAGGCGAGTACATACAATTTTGGCTATTTCAGATTCTTCAGTTTATTCATTTTATATTTTTGCATTGATAGCAATGCTTTGCTCCGTCAATTGAATTGTTTCCAAACATTTATATTTTTTAAATATGTGCAAGCATACATTGTTTACTCCATTTAGACTTTTGAACTCTGTTCAAATCCCTTCACTTGATTTAAGCCATTTACCGTTTCTTTATGTCTGAATCTATGTGACTTTATTTCACTATGTGGCACCACTCACCACATTTTCTGCAGGAAATTCATTTTCTACTTGGTGTGAATGCTAAAAGCATTCACATCTTAGAAATGCTACATATTTATTTTTGGTGTGAATGCTAAAAGTATTCACATCTAATGCTACATTTTTTTTTTGGTGTGAATGTTAAAAGTATTCACATCTTAGAAATGCTACATATTTGGTGTGAATGCTGAAATCCTACATATTTAATTGTATTGTTATTGCCAGTCTTTTTCCGTAAGCAACTCCTTCAAAATACTTCAACGTAGAAACAGCGTTCAAACATTAAAATGTTCAGCTCCGTTAGTACCATTATGCTATTATTTTCTGTATTCATATTATTCATAATTCCCGAGATATTCAAGGCTATTCACCCAAAATTCCCCCATTCATTCGTATTGTAAAATTCAAAAAACGCTGATTCATGCTTCATCCTCTTCAACACTTCAACAACTTAAGACATCATGACTTGGTCAAATTTCAACGGTTCACCAACAGAATTTCGATATCATTGATCATTTTTTCAGAAGTTTTCGTTTCAAACCGTCATCTTCTACATTTGGTCGACATTGACACCGTCTACCCATTCTGACACTTAAATTACTTAGGACATCGTAACTCGGTCAAATCTAAACCGCTTACCATCGTTCAGACCATTTAATAAATCTTCACCTTTGTATCTTCAATTCCATCCAAAAAGAATTTTGATAGCATTTATACTTTTTTCAGAATCACAGTTTTAGTTTCAAACTGTCATATTCTTCGGTTTCATTGAAGACGTCTGGTCAACCTCTGACAATTCAACACATCGTAGTAAACAAAGCATTTTTCAACCGTTTACCTTCGTTCAAAACATTTAACAAATATATAGGCCTACACTTGAATCTGAAATAATATCAAAACAAAATTTCGATAGCTTTCGCTAGCGCGCACACACACACACACACACACACACACACACACACACACACACACACACACACACACACACACACACACACACACACACACACACACACACACACACACACACACACACACACATTTGTAATGTTTGGAACTCTATTCAACTCATTCATACTTCATCCTACAGACTTCATTCTACCTTTAAAATGTTCAGCAGATTTCCTAGATTCAGTCTAATGATTCTTCAACTTTCAGCTTCAGCAGTGCAGCGGAGCACTTCAGCGTCAGCGGATGTTAGCAGTATGATTTCAAAACCCTTCAACCCATTCAAACTTAATTATACAGACTTCATTCTACATTCAAAATGTTCAGCAGATTTCCTAGATTCAGTGTAATGATTCTTCAACGTTCAGCTTCAGTAGTGTAGTGGCGCATTACAGCATCAGCCTTCACACCACAATACCTTCAGTTATTATTGCTATTCCCCTTTGATTTGAGTTCTATGTGCTATAATATACCTGACTCTTGGCTATTTTCTTTAAGTAAACTATGTCCGCTTTCTATTTCCCCCTATCCAGCAAAATCCTTTCTTCTTCATGACATTATTTATCCCAATTATATTCAGAGATATTACATTTAAATCACGCATGAAACAGCTTACAGGTTCTTGGATAAACTAAACTTTGTTTTCGTTTGATTATATTACTCGTACTGCAGCATGGCATTGGCAGATATATGCGCATGCAAGTGTGTGTGCGTTCGTATGTGTGTATGACTTTACATATATGGGATACATGTATGAATGGGTATATGCACGCATGTCTGTGCTGTAAATGTGAAGCCGTTGTTAAAGGTTAACCATTATAGAAAAGAAGAGATAGAAACAACAAAAAAACACATACATTTAAGGTTCCATCTGTACCACCCCAAACAAAGGTGATATCCCATGATGGCGATGTTGTTCTTAACATATTTGAGATCAGGGTGTCAGCCCAAATTGTAAGCTTGTACATACCCTATTGTGTCAGCTTGTAGTAAGAAAGCCCCCCCTCGCCCTCCCCTTAATTTTGAATTGATATCTATAGCTACTTATCCAAATTCCCTAAAAAGGAAAAAATAAAAACAAATTATGGTCTTCCATGTCTCTATCTTTCCCTTTAATCAAATCAACCAATTAATAAACCATATTAATTTAAACCAATAGTTTCCATTGGATGCCATCTTCAATCCGTCGTCCCTATATGCTCCTCTTGGAGGAGCAGGACGTAAGGATACGCCATGCAACAGAACGCGACACAACATGACGCTTTCATGCTCACTGTCGCTCCCAGTTTATTATTAATGTTATAATTGTAAGTAGCGTTAGTAGTATTATTCGTATTTTAATTATTATTATTGTTTTTTAATGAAAGGACAACTGATTTGGCTCATTTATCAGTATATCGCTCCTTCTTGTTTTTGCTGGCTCTTTCCGAACGTCCTCTTTGTTCCCTTCTCCCTGCTCATTTCATTATCTCTACCTCTTGTCTCCCCTGTCACTTCCTGATCTCTGCCGTCACAAAGCAATGTCCTTCCAGCTCTCTCAATCATTTGCGCACAGGCAGTGCTGGAAGCGAGCCAAGCTCAGTCCCCTGAGCACTGGCTGG